>JBBUKS010000060.1:8723870-8741977 GCA_038050645.1 Hedychium gardnerianum
AATGTTAAGGTGGATGTGTGGACATACAAGGATGGACAAAATAAGAAATGAGAGTATTAGAGAGAAAGTCGGAGTAATATCTATTGAGGGAAAACTCCGAGAAACACGTTTGAGATAGTACGAATATATACTTAGACGATCAATAAATACTTCAATTAGGCGATGTGAAATAATGACAAATATATACATCAAACGAGAAAAAGAAAGACAATTATTATTTTATATTTTTGTTATAAATCAACTAATCTCTTTCTTTTAATGATGTTATATTAAAATTTTCGTCTCTTCTGATTATTAATAAGTTGAAGGAAACAGTGAGTTAGAGTGCAGAGTACTTATATTGCGGGTGGCGTCGCACTCACGCCCAGCCTAACTCACGCGGCCGTAAGAGCCAAAATCTTGACTGACGCTTGTTCCTCCCGCTAAGCGTTGACCTTCATTACTCTGCAATCTCCCACCTTTGAGTCATTCAACCACCAATTCTTTAAACCGCTTATCGGTCAAATTCCTGTTCATCCTCGTACAGACTACTCAATTCCCATTTCATCCTCCACTTTAAATTCTCGCTCCCCCTTCTTCCTTTCTCTCCCAACACAACACGAACATTGCATGATTCTGCCTACGTGATTCCAATTTCAGTTGATTAGTTTACGATGAATGGTGCCGTGGATCTTGGTTCCCTTCTCAGGTTGCTGTCGCAGGCGGAGCAGCAAACAAGGCAGCTCATCGGGGAGGTCAACGCAGCCGAGAATCACTACCATCGCGAAGTTCTGCTGCAGCAGATATTGTCGAATTTACAGGAAGCCATCGCTACTGCTAAGCTCATGGAGCCGGAGCCGGAGCCGGAGCCGGAGCCACCGTTGGCGTCCCACCTGCCGCCGCAATTACAACCTTCAAGCTCGCCGCCGGTGTCCAACTGCAGCAGCCCCCAGAGCGAGAGCTCCGAGAAGGTACTGTGCAAGGAGCACGAACGCAGGGAGATGTGCAAGAAGAGGTTAGCTCCTACTGTTACGACGATAGATATGTGACAGTTTAAGCATTCTGATTAATTGAATCCTCTCTTGGGTTTCAGAAAAACTCTACCGAAATGGACGAACCGAGTTTACGTCGCCGGCGGCAGGCTGGCGGAGGGATTGGAAGATGGACACAGCTGGAGGAAGTATGGGCAGAAGGAGATCCTTGGAGCTATGCATCCAAGGTTTGCATTTACCCACTTATTTCATGTTTGTTCTTGTTCATTTCTCATGCTTCCTCTCTTGGTGGTGGTAAAAAAGTGAGACGTTCGCTCTCAGTATTTTCGTCAGTCCGTCCAAGATCAACACGGAAGAGATAACTCAAAGAGACTAGTTTACTAGTTCGAATAGTGACCAATGCATAGAAAGGATAAAAAACTAGATACTAATCAGAATTTGACTCTCAGACCTCATGATGACAACATTTCATGTATTAGCCATCAACCTATCTCGTGGGGATCCTCATGCTTCCTCTCCTGATGCTATAATTAAGAGCTCGACAGTTGTGATCGTTTGGTTCAATTAGGCAACTCATCGAGATTGTTTCTGGAATTTGTGTTTGTGGAAATGTTTGAACAATGCTCTTCTGCTTCTTCTTTTTTCTCACTCTCTCGAGAATAGAAAATAACAGTTTTAATTTTACTCGTCCAGAGGTTATTACAGATGCACTCACCGTAACACCGCCGGCTGCCTCGCCACAAAACAAGTGCAGAGATTGGACGACGACCCCTGCGTCTTCGACATCACCTACCGTGGCGATCACACCTGCCAGCAGAATCGGCAAGCGCTGCCAACTCCGTCGGTAGAGGAACCAGCCACAAGCCAAAGTCATGACCACTGTCCGTCTCTGCTACAGGAAACAGAGGACCCTCTCCATGAACAGCAGAGCCAAGCTCTGAGCTCTGACTTCTTCCTGCCTTGCTCTTCTACACAATTGGCAAGTTTTCCTCCTCAGAGTCTCGCCGTCTCATCGATGGCGGCCGTTGACCACAATAACAACTGCTACACGGGGAGCTTCTCTCCCCTCTTCATTTCGTCGGTGACTTGGGACTCCAATTACTTCTCCGTGACTCCTCCTCATGTTGCAGTTCGTCCGAATGCTATTCCCGACTCCGAACTCACTGATATCGTCTCGGCTACCACTTTGCCGGTCAGCTCGCCGAGGATGAACGCAAATTTTATGCAGGACCACGTGGAACATGCCTCCTTGTTCAACTTTGATCCATCCAACTTTCTCGGGTAGAACAAACAATTGGTGATAATCAATGATCAAGGTAATTGAAAGCTTTTTCCTGCCGGAATCCACCACCTTCAAGATCTCGGGGTAAGCGCAGCGGCGATAGTGCTGTCGTAGTGCCTCGCCGACAAAGCCCTCCGGCGGAGTTACCCGCAACCTCAACCATCACAATCACTGCAGGAGGATTTAGAAATTGGAGCAGCTAAAGAGCAATCGTTGAAGGAGAAGAATAGACTTCAATTTAATTAAAATTGCATTAATCATGAAATTTTGAATCTTAATTGTACTTTGAGCTGTTATTAGATTGTTGTATTAATTTTGTATCATTTTAGAAAAACTTGCATCAGTTGACATTATTAATTTGCTTAAATTATTTTATCATTCGTCAAATTTCACAATTATCCAGTGGACACGTGATCAGGGACATGATTATCTATAAAATTTTACAAGCGACGTAACATCATTTTGATTATCTGGAAATCTAATCAAAGAAGAAATTTATTTATAAATAGCTTAAATTACAAAAAAAAAGTATGATTTTCATAGATTTCAAACTTAGCTTGCAGCAATTTTTTCTAAGCTAAAAGCCATGGCAATAGGAAGGTAGATAATGGGGAAAATACAATTTGGAATATAATTTGGTAATAAAATTAAGAAAATTTATATCGATAAATATCAATTACGAAACGTTTTTTTTTAAAAAAAAAATCTCCGATATTAATTATTGACCACATCAGTTCGTGGTATTGGTCGGAACAGCCGTTTTTCTCCTAATATTTAATTAATTATGTCATTTTGATAATTAAAATTATAAATCTTCAGTTCATAGACGACCGAAATCTCGCGCAGTGGCAGAGAGAGAGAGAGTCCATTTTTTGCGAAATAGTAGAGGAATTGCAGTCCGGCGACGAAATCGCCGGGGAAGATTTCGAGTTGACAATTATCATGGTGTCCGGTGGCTATATTGAGGTTGAAGACATCGTTCAAGTTGTCGACTAAGGAGCCAGTCGGCAACTCCCATTCGTTGAAGAACTCAAACGGCAAAGTCCCTTCCAGGCCGGGGAAGTCGTCCAAGAGTGTTCCTAATTCGTTTTCCGGGAGAAGGAACCCACCGACTCCATCGGCGTCGGGGTAGTCTCTGCGTCGCAGTTGGTCGCCATCGCCGGAAGTCGCTGGGAGGGGGAAGTGGAGAGGACAAGGACAGAGGTCGAGGGGCAATGGCCGTGCGCCTCGCCTGAGCCAGAGGTGAGATTGTCCTCCGAGTACTTCTTCTTCGGCGCCGTAGTGGCGATCGCTTCTATGGCGCCATTACTCGCGGCGGCAATGACGGCCGCCTCCCCTGTCCGCGGGAAGTTCGTGATAGCGTTCGGACCGCGCAGGGCAGCTCTATGGCGGCGGAATCGTACGCCCTCGCCGCCTCATCGGCTGTGTCGAACGTCCCCAGCCACATACGGACGCGTCTCCACGGGTCATGTATCTCCGCCGCGAACTTCCCCCACGGTCGCCGCCGGACGCCGCGGAACTTCCGCGGCTCGCTTCCTCCCCCCGCGCCAACCGCTAACTTGGCCCTGCCGGCCTTCTTCAAGAGGGACGCCTTTAATTTCTAAAATTATCAATAACACCTTTTCATTTTTATTATCCAAATACTTTATAAAAATTACTTTTTATAAATTTAAATTCAAGCAACCACTTTTATATTTTTTATTTATAAAATTAAAAAATTTATTTACCAAGGTTATACATATTGTAAAAATTATTTTTCTATAAACTTAGATTTATCTTTTTCTACTCTTAAGATTGTAACTATTTTTGTATTACCTTAAGAATTTTACAAAATATAAATAATTTTTATATGAATTTAAATTAATTTTTAATGAATGTAAATATTTAGATATATTTTATGATTGTGATTATTTTTTATTTTATAGAATTAAAATTTATTCTACTAATTTGATCTCTTAAAACATTTTTTACTTTTATTTTTTTGGAATATTTATGAGATTGGTGCATTTCCCTTGTTGTTATCGTGGTAGATTTGATGTAAGCACCAAGCAATATCCTTTTTTTTTAATCCAAAGGGTTCGGATAATTAGTATTTAATTTAATAATAACTGATAAAATGATTTTATATGATAGGAATAACGCGATATGCTATATATAAAGCAATACTAAAATAAATCTATTTATTATTTTGTATTTAAATAAATAATGTGATAAGGTAAGACGGGCTCTTTTGATGGGCCTGCAATGGGTGGCCCATTAAAATTTCGTCAGCCCACAAGGTGACTAAGCAGCAGGAAACAGAGTCATGTGAGCAATACGTCGAACACACAGCGTTCGCTCACTCACCCGCTGCAGAGTACGCCGCCGCCACCACCACCACGACGTCCTCTCTCCACTCGCTGGCACGCACGCGTACAATCTCTGACGGTGATCGGACGCCGCGCCCGCACGGCCGCCCTCGCTACCACCACCTCCTCCATCGACGAGAAGCCGGTCAGCTGCCGCTCGTCCTGGCGCCGTACCGGGCCATGCTCCTTCACTATCGCACTATCGCACTATCGCCCTCTTCAGCAAAGAGAGAGACGAGCCGGTGGTGGGGGTGCTGGTGCAGACGTGCAGTCGCATGGTCCACAGTGATTAATGTTACCTTTTCCAGTAGGCAGTAGCAGGGGACCTGTTGATGGATGGTTGGATCGTTTATAAACAAGAATTAGCATAAACAATTGATGTTAAATAATATTTAACTTGCGTTCGAATTAAAGTGCGATCGATTTTAAGAAAAGGCATCAACGTCTGCGCGACTGCGCGACTGCGCGTGGCAGCGGTAGCTCAAGGAAGGAAGAGAGAGAGAGAGAGAGGAGACGAGGAAGAAGGAGAGGGAGAGAGGGAGGAGTAAGTTGACAAAGCGAGTTAAAAAGGCGAGAGAGAGAGAGCTTCTCCTTTGCATTTACTTAGCATGGATTCCTTCGGCTTCCTAAAATACTTACGCAGCAGCGGCAGCGCCGGCGAGGCCGCCTCGGCTGTCGCTGATGCTTCCGGCGCCTGCTCCACCATCGCCGCCTCCGTCCTCTGTTCCTCGGACGATAACGAAGAGGAGAACGATGGCGGGGACGACGACGGGCCTTTCTTCGACCTCGAGTTCGCCGCCGTTTCGGACGGCGATGAAGAGGAGGCGGAGGAGAGTAGAGGCGAGGAGGTGAATGGCGCGGGGGAGGAGGTGGAGAGGGAGTTTAACTTCGCTGTCAGCTCTGGTGGAAGCGGCAATGAGGTAGGCTTTGACACTTTGTCCCCCTCCCATGATTTGCTTTTTAAGGGAAAGCTTGTTCCTTTCGACCCTTCCTCCGTCGTCATCGCTGGCGGCGATGTTTCCGAGGCCGATCCCAAGCCCCAGTTGCCAGCGTACTTCCTCCGGACCGCCACCAAGTTCCGAGTCTTCTTGCTCGGACTCCGCAAGCCGAAGCTCTCGCCGGCGGAGGCCGAGCCTATGTCAGAAGCCACCGCCCCGATGGCGACGACGGCCCCTAAAAAAGAGCAACAGCGGCAAAATAAGTTTTTTATCAGGTTCAAGGTGGTCGATGCCCCCTTAGTCTCTTTCTTCTCAAGGGACGGCGGTTCCCGGAGCTACGGCGGAGGCCTCCGAGCAGCAAAGACCCCGATGGAGGAGTCAGCTCAAATCTCCGGCTCACCGACCACGGAGGCAGAGAAGAAGCTGGTTCGAGAAATGCTACAGAAATATCTCAACAAAATTAAGCCGCTCTACGTTCGCGTCTCGAGGAAGTACGCAGAGAGACTGAGGCTCACAGGCCATCTACCTCCTGCTGACACGGTGGCGGCGGAGCCGGTCGCTCCTGAAGCCGAGGAGACGGACGCGGAATCCGAAGTTACACCACCACCTCCGCCATCACCAGCAGAGGAAATAGCTCCGCCGCCGCCACCGACTCCAGCAGAAGAAACTCCGAGGCCTCCACCGCAGCCTGTACCAGCTGTGGTCGCAAGCGGCGGCAAATTTCTAGCAGCAGGGCTAAGGGTCGTCTACAAGCGGCTTGGGAAAAGCCGGTCCGCGTCGGCCGCCGTGGCGGCCGTCCCTCCGCCGCCACCGCCGCCTCCTCGTCGGCGCGACGACTCGCTCCTCCAGCAGCAGGACGGGATTCAGAGCGCCATCGCGCACTGTAAGCGCTCGTTCACTGTCGCCGACCAAAGTACCACGCTGACATAATCTCTTACCCCACCTCTTTCTTCAACAGCAGATTAACAACCATATTAACAATCCATCGCAATCTTTTCAGGTTCCGAGTCGCCGCTTGCGCGATCGATGATCGATCCCAGCGAAGGCAGAGCAGACCGGATTGACGCATCGTCCTGAGCCCTTAATGCTCCGTTTTAGTTCATATATCATCCATTTGTTCGTGTGCTATTAGTCTCTCTCCATCTTCATCTCTCTGTTGATTAATTAGCTTATTAGTAAATCGTCCTTGTGTAATATGTTACCGAAGCCGATGTTAATTCTTCCCATGAATGATGAATCAAAACTTTTGTGTTACGACGCGGAAGTGATGGCAAAGAACGAACTTTTCTCCTCAGAATGATAAACATAATATGTGAAAGATATCCATTTCCATGGCATCGAGAAAGCTGCCATCATCTTTGCCCAATCTCCCTTGCTGTCCCATTGCACCAGCACCTGTGTTTCTGTACCATCTCATATTTCTTGTCCGCCAATCTCTTTCGCCTTTCCCCTCCCTCTCTCTCTATGCTTTCCCGGCGTGGGTGGGTTTGCGGTACCTCAAAGTCCTCTCTGCTTTTTCGTGTTCGAGCGCGAGAGAGAGAGAGAGATTGCAAAAGGTCAGCTTTCCTTCAATTCTCCGTCGCCTTTTGCTCGCTTCAAGGTCTTAGGGGGCTGCCCGGATGACACCTCGTTCTCCGGGATGTAGTTGCTGCTGCTGCTTCTGCTTCTGCTTCTTCTGGACGTGAGCTCTCGCTCGTGCTTTTGCAGGGGAGAGTCTGGCACGTCTCGCCACGGGGTTTGTCTGCTCGCCCCGCACATGAGGCCCTGCAAATGTTGTTTACTTCGCCATTAATGAGCTTTGGAAGGGGAAACACAGAGACGTCCACGTTCTCCTCTGTCTCGCAGTGAGAAAGTGAGCGAATCCGATGCTCTGTTTTGCTTGCCACGGCCGGACCAAATCAATCAACATACCAGATCCGCTAAAAACCAAACCAAATCCAAAAACAAAAACAATATTTGTTTTCAAAATTCAAAATTCATAATTTTGATTTTGTTTTTTTTTCAACTAAATTGTTAAATCAAAAACCGGGTCTTCGATTTCCAAATCTTAATAATTAATCTCGCACAAACTTATTATCAATGGTTAAATCATACTATTTGATTTGATGTGCAACCAACCAGTTGAATAATCTGTTGAATTAATGCATCACTAATTGTCAGTCATTTGACTTTAATAATGAGTCCAACATTGAATTAGTGCGGGGTCCACCTCCAACACATGGGGATGAGTATGATGGTGACAAGTGATCTATCGCATTATGAGCTACACATGATTCATAAATCATTTTTAAACTTGTGCATGAGTTTGTCTTTTGTGGAGATAGACTTCATAGTTCATGCAATGCAAAGTGGACAAGGTACATTTTAATTTTTAATAATTAGGCTTAAGTGTGTATCTAAGTACAATACCAATATTACAAATTTATTTGAATGTTAAAACTAATATCATGATGAACTTAATTAGACCATAAAACATTTGATTGACTAATAAACAATTGTGTACTCTTATTATGATCTTTTGACCAAATGAAATGAAATGATCCCCACAAAGGTGTGTGGGTTGGTTGCTCAATAAATTTGATACCTTATTAATTTAACTTAATTAGTGGGGCAAATCAATCTTACTTTTAATATTTCATATTTTGTATTGTTTTTTTTTAATGGATCCAAGTTCCAATTAAAGCAACATAGTACGAGACCTAACATGTAGCTCATTTTACAAATTTAAAGGTGTCCAACTTAATTTTTCAAAAATAAATATTCAAATCATGGTGACATAACTCTTGAAAGATACCATTAATGTTTCATACATTGAAGTGCTAGAGAAAAAGTTAAATTTTAAATGAATAAAAACAATAAAGAGTTGACACAACTCATACAAATAAATACTTAATTATTTATTAATGGGCAGTAAAGGGAAATATAGAAGAGAAACTAAGACTTCATTATTTTTTTCTTTTAAAAAGTGAGCATGTTATTTCATAGTATGGGATAGGATAGGAATATAAGCATGAAATTATAATCTATCATAACAAAGTCATATTTATTTAAATTATTTGAAATTTAATTTTATTAAGTCTATTCAAAAGCTCTACAAAAGTAAAACATAATTGTTTGAATGAATGAGAGCAATGTTGTGGGACTTTAAAATTGATAGAAAAACAACTTGCTTTGTTTTTTCTCATCACAATCAACAAATCTTGGCTCATTTACACGCAACTGATTTTAAATTGTAATTGATGTAGATCTAGGACTAATATTAATTATTGTTAATATTCATACTTCTTTATTGGATTTGATTTGATCTCTTGTACCTCTAATTTTTTTTTCTTCAAAAAATATCTCATCACAACTATGATTATAATTATAACTATATAACAGTGCGACAATTTATTCTATTTCATAATAATCCAAATGAACAACCATAACTTTCCTTCCCAGTTATTAAGTATCATCTTTTCTGAATAAAAATCTTGTAAAAATCATTGACTACTATATTTCTTTTGTTGGACCTAATCATGAAACTAAGCATTAAGGGGACCAAAGTATTTAGTGGGGAGTACCGATCTATTGTATTTATATTAAGCGACAATGTTAAGTGGAAACATGCTCTTTCACTTGCGACGACAACAAACAAAATCAAATCAAGCACAATATTAATTATTAATATTATTGATAATTATTATTTCATAGTGATTCTAAAATTTGGGTTGAATCACTATGAAATACGACTAGAAAGGTCTATGTAACCCAAATGAAAGTTATTAGAAACTTCTTTAAATGAAGGCACACCGACAGGAAAGAGTCAAATAAGACACAATCAACCAGCAAGGTTCATGAGTGTATGTTCGACAAACCAATCAAATTATGAACAGGAACAAGAGCATGCTAGGATTGATTAAATCATACCCATGAAACTAAAGATCAATACTCCCATTTCCTCAACTGCATCCCATCTGGTGGAGTACCCTCCACTTTCTTGGAACCCACTTCCTTCCAGTTTGTGGACAGCACTGTGCCATTTGATTCAACCTATATTGAGATAGGAGATTGAATGAGGTTCCTAAATTTGTGGATTGTTCCTTGGATGCATTTAGATTAGCAACAATTAGTCTTGCAATTGTTCTGAGCAATAATTGCCCTTTTCTAGGCAAAAGAAGTGGCTCAGAATGACTTACAAACGACTTGCTCATTGCTCGTCGTATGTCCTCATCGGAATCTCGATAAATATCCTGAAAGAATTTGTTCAGTGCTGCATCTCCGTTTAGTTTTTCGTCTTTCTCCTGGAGAAATAGTCGCAATGAGACAAAAGTTGAGAAAAAGAGGAGCAAGATTTTCTGACAAGACGAAGCAGTGCGCTACCTCTTCCTTCACTTCTGCTTCTAGTTTATCCCAGTCTCTTCTCGATTTTGAGGATGGATAAGATGGTCTCTGTGAGTTTGAAGCTGCAGGTTTTGGTATTTCAGTTAATACTCGGTGTCTCAGTGGCATCCAATACAGGAACAAAAATTTGCAAATTGAGTGTAATTGATACAGACAATGATTAATCGATGAACTAAAACCCTCATTTCCTCAACTCATCAACAAGATATATTGAACTTGTTGTGTGTAAATACATTATTTTGGTGACAGGCTCCACTAGAATTCAACATGGTGATAGCGAACCATAGATTTGTGCCTCTAAATCAGGTTAGGGAAAAGAGGTCGCATTGAAATAAGGATGCTCCATGCCTATTATTACAGTGATCTATTATATCAATGTAAAAGCAGGCTGCCATCTTCTCGAATGACTACTCATTTTGGGATGGAACAAGCAACACCCAAATCTAAAAAATGCAAAAAAAGAGAAGCAAAACAAACAATCAAGCCAGAGAGATGTCTCTGATGAAATATTTATACAAATGAGAAACTATGAAAACCAAATATATGAATGCAAGAATGACTATCTCTCAGTTATGAAATACACAGAATGCTTCTACAAGTGAGCACAAATGAAGAATCAACTGACAAAAACCAGCTCGAGATGCAAGATAATCTAGATGGAAATCAATCTGCGAAACTTTAGCGAGTATCTTATATTAGCACTATTTGGAATCATTAGATGTTCTAGTTTTAACATAGTGATGCATAAAACCTCATCATTGACCTACCTGGCAAATTTATCTTCTGGAGAACTGTCTTCTTGTCACTGTGTTCTAGCGAAGGCCAAGCAATTGACTCAGCTTTTGAGAGTCGGATTTCAATTTTGGTAGACAAGACTTGATAGCTGCATTTTTCAGGTATGATCTGTACACCCATGTTTCAAAATGCCTTACCTAGTAGTTTAAAGTACTAGACGAGTAGTACAAAATACTAACTTCATGTGAAATAACTATCATAGTCAGTGTAGTAGCCAAAATGTCAAGAAGAGAAATACCTTTGCAAATAAACGAGTTTGAAAATGATACTGCTCTTCCCCAGGTATATCTATAATAACACTCAACTGCACCATGATAGTATAAAAGCATAATCATGTCAACCACTATTATATTTTGGAGCTAGGTTTAATCATAACTTGAGACAGGTAAACTTTGAACAGTATAGAAAAAGGAAGAAAATCATATAGAAGAGCATACTATTTGTTCCCCAAATTCAACTGATACACTTGGAGCAGGAACGCCCTTAGCAAAAATGGTCAACACTACCTCCATTGGCGCATTATAGAAGTCATACCTGCATTCAGTTAGATGTCAAAAAAATATATGACAAGAAATAAAAAGAATAATGGGTCCAGTTCAAGATTCAGTTGTGCCTATGAAATAATAGTCAACCAATGAACAGATAATAAATACCAACCTATCCATCAGACAAAGAGAACTAGTACATTAAAGGTATGCAGTTTACAGAACAAAAGACATCAGCTTCATAACTGATGCATCTAAAATAGTAATATCTAATCATGATCTGCTTCTGCATCCACGAAATGGGCACAAAGAAGAGATAGAGCATAGTTGAAGACTTAGGAAACAAATTTCACAAACCAAAACATACCATTCTGCCAATCCAACAAGTCATATATAGTCTTTTTAGCTTGGGCAAAAAAATTACTCCCTTGAATAATATATTCCTAAACACATAATAACTAAATGCAATCTCTTGATACACCACATGTGCCAGGATTGTAAGAATGTTGGTCAAAATTAATCACCCAAACAATTAGGTTGTAGGAAGGATAATAAGACATAGTATACCTCTAAGAAGCATTTATGTGAATAATTTTCATAACGTGGAAGATGCATCAGCATATATGATTTTTTACACTGAAGTCATGACTTTAAACTTACCTGTATTTTGGCTTCTTAGTTGCTTCCTTGGTCTGATTTGATGAAACAGGTGTAGAATTAGAGTTATTGCCAAAGTTGGTAGTTGGACTGGATGAAGAGAATGAACTTTGTGAAACATTTTCTGTTTCTTCCTTTGATAGACCATGGGCCTCTTCTACATATAGGATAAACCCAAAGAAAGATTCAGAACTAAATATTTTAATTAATAAAGCAAACAGATAAATACTGTCCTCCAATGCAGAATGGACAATTGACGTTTTATCTTCAACCAAAAAAAGAATGATGCAGCAAGATAAATTTTAGTTAGATTCAGTTTGATGGAAGTTTAAAAATGTCCAGAGTTCCAACAGAAGGTAATGCGACTTATAGATGGAATACACAATACTCCCATTGATAAAACACAACAGAAAGCCAGTATGGATTACTTGTTAGCAAGTGATCATTGCAGGATCTGACAGGAGATCATTACATCTGGTAAGTGAATTAAGCTATGTGGAGACATGTACCTGCAATGAAGTCGTCACATTCTTTGATTAATTTGGTGAATCTTGAATCTCCCGATGCCAATTGAAAACCTGCTTTGAGAGCTGCCTTTGCAGTTTGATATTCTTCAAGCTTCATACAAGCAATACTGTAAAAGACAGATCACATCATTATCAGATTGTTTAGGGGAAAAGATAGGATGCCTTAGATACAACTTAATGGACAATAAAATTTGAATGAGCTGAACCTACAAAGAATGTGCTTCTAAAAGCAATTAAATAGGGCTTCAAATTTGATTTCATGACCACTTATCCGAAAATTTTCAGCTATTAGACAAGGTGATAGAGATTGTTTTTATATTATTAGCACTTCCATGATATTATTAGCACTTCCATGCAGGTATCTTCCATAAACTAGATTCAACTAACTCAATGAATGAATCAAATGGTGATTTCGCACCCCGAGCACCCCTCATCGCCAACCCCACAGCAAGATGAAGGGAAGATTCAACTAACTCAAGCTCTATGAGTATATCACTTTAAGAGGAACATACCATATTTATTTATCTTGCACTGGCGATCTTGATGACTTCATCATGTATCAGACTCATTTCATTTAGCACTAGTGAGATTGATCATAGATCTTCTATTTCCTATTCTGCTACTATATTTAATTTGATTAATGATCAATTATCCCAAAAGGCTTTAATCTGTGATGCCATATTATTAACAAAGTAACAGATAAAATGACATTCCAAAACTGAAAAATACTCAGGAAACAGTAGATTCAATATTGCGTATGGATATATAGTGAATAAAGAGCTTGAAGGTGTTCATCATTCTCAAATTATAATTATAATACTAGTCATCTAGAACAGAAACCTATCTTTCTATTTGATAGCCAAATCTTAATCTTAACCAATAATATGGCTAAATGAAATACCCAATATGTGCGCAAAAATATCAACTTGATAATATTGCAGAAAAAGGAAGGTTGACTGGAACTAATGACCTGTATTTTGGTACCATGGCTGAGTAGATTGGCCTCTTAGGTAATTGGAACTATTAATAATCCAAATCTAGGCTATTAAACAAGTGGATCACTAGATGGCCATCTACTTGCAAGAAATCACACACACAAAAAAAATGGCATACGTCCCCAAGAAAGTGAAAATTATAGCTTTGAACAACAAACAAACAAACAAAAAGAGCATAACATCCACAAGCATCTTCAACTAACCCCTTGCGCATATAAGCTTTAGGAATTGAAGGATCAAGCTCTATTGCCTTATTGGCGTCAGTAACAGCTTCTGCAAAATAAAAAGTAACAATTGAAGTTAATAGAATTCTCAGCCAATTAAAAAAAGGCTGAAATTGTTGTTAATTAAGCTTGACGAAGCAAAAAGCACACTTATGGTCACTTCATTAGTCGATGATAGCGTTCCATGCCGACCCAGACAGACTAGTATATACTGTATTACTGCTTCTTAAAGTCCTAAAGTAGAAATCCTATTCAAGAACAGCATAAATACTTCCAAGAGTCCAAGACGTAAATACGTATCACGATTAACTTTACTATCCACGGAAACCGCTGAACTAATCCATGGGGCCAAAGTCAACCCCCAAAGAAGATTAACTCCCTAAAATAGTTTTCGGTGGAAGTCACTCACGCTTACCAAATCCTCAATTGCGTCCCCAAAAAATAAATAATTTGCTACCTAAACACAATATAAGAGAAAATCACGCACTTCAAAATCGATCGATTATTTAATGAACGCCACAGGGCAGGCACCAAACTCATCTGCAAAACCAAACACCCAAACCAAGTCGAGAGGTCCCGAGGCGGCTGGTCATACCGGTGAAGTTTTCGACTTTGAGGTTTGCCTGAGCGCGGTCGGCGAAGAGGTCGGCGTTGCGCGGCTCCAGATCCAGCGCTTGCGTGTAGAGATTAAGGGCGAGCTCGAAGTTGTCGTCGACGAAAGCGTCCTTCGCCTTCTTCTTCAGATCCGTCGCCATTACCGTGATAGAGCGAGCGCGAGAGAGAGCACGATCTCGCACAGATCCAGCAGAGACAAGGCGACTACAGAAGATTTATACAAAGAAAAGAGTTCTAGAGGCTTCCTCCAGAAAACGACGACGACCAAGACTTGGCATTTTATTTTTTTTAAAATAAAAATAAAGCGGGACAAAATTAGTAGAAACATGATCGGATAACACTTGCGGGATCCCGACCAAGTCGTGATCTCAAACGTTAAATTCGTCAACGATTGTCGGATGCCGTCCGACAAGTGAAGAGTCTGGCTTTTGATACTCGCAATGTTGGAGGAGATCCTCCCCAGTTCCAATCATCTTCGCTACCCCATTATTGCTCATAAAGACTTAATAACTTATAAATAATTGTTTTCCAGGTTCCTCCCCTTATTTATCGGTCATTGTTCGGACTAGTTACATTAGTCCTCATGATTTATTTTCTCCGTATTGATCCTGAGACGAACTGGCGGGGGCACTAAAAGCGAACGTTTCGCCTTTTACCATCATAAAGACTTAATAACTCTATAACCTTTTCTCTACAATTTTCAAGTTTTTCTTTAAAATTTTGTAAATATATTGTAATGTTTATTTATTTATTTATTTTCCTTTGGTCATTTTTAATATTAAATTTATCATCCGTTTGTATTTCCATTTATGATTTCTTAAAAGTCTTCACGGGATGAGCTGTTGGCTAGTACATGAGGTGCTGTCACAATGAGGTCTAGGGGTCAAATACTGACTAGTAGCCAGGTTCCTGCCCCCCTTATGCACTAGTCACTGTTCGGGCTGGCTAGACTAGCCCTCATGATTTATCTCATTCGTGTTGGTCCTGAGACAGACTGGCGGAGGCGCTGGGGACGAGTGTTTCGCCTGTTTTTGCCACAAAAAGCAAGGGATATTCCAGTACCAAGAGAGAGTACAAGATCAACTTCATAAGCTTCGATGAATAACTGACATTTGGTTTAGCATGCATTTGGTCTTATTGATTGGACATGTGAATTTCTAGCATAACATAATGTCTTTGCACATGTGGCTACTTTTGGATAACTATGGTATTGGATTGCCATATGTGACTGGATTTGGATTTCATTTTGTATTTTTATTTTGGTGTAAGATACTTGTTTTTGATGTATGCATCGTACTGTTTTAACATGGATGTTTATTGTTGCTGTATTTTTTTTATTTCAATTTTTATTGCTGACATGGATGTGTATTGTTGCTGTATTTTTTTTTCAATGTAAGAAAAAAGAGGGCTGAACCATGTCCCTCATTAACAACTAATTCTTCGTATGAAAGGCCAAAGAAAGATATCGAATCCTTCTATGAAAAAATTGGATTCTCGAAGCGGTTCTTGGAAGATTATCCATCCCATGAAAGCGATGGAAATGTAACTTTTTTTGGAAGGAAGAATCAATCCATCTCATTATTCGAAGGGCTTCTCGTCATTCATGATTAATGCAGCGTTTAAGAATGATGCATATAACTTATCCACCCATGAAAGCAAAAGGGCTCGAAAACAAGGTAATGTGAAGCCTTGATTCAATCTCGAACAGATGAGTGTTGATCCATTCAATGACAAAAAAAAAACCCGACATCCACACATCCCAATCAAAAAATTTAAAATTAGAACTAGTCCATTCAATGTTGTAAACAAACTCTATCATCCAACAAAAAAACTTCAAATAAGTCTACTAGTACTTTTAAAGTTAAGACTGATCCATTCAATTCTGAGAACAATTACATAGCAGAAAAAAAACTAGTATTTTCAATTCAATACATTCATCCAACTAAAACAAGTCTACTAAAAGAGAATCTATTTTCTTGTTCATATCTTCATAAATCTCAGTAATCTTTAATACATTATTATGATACTCATTAGCTAAATGTAACTGAGCATCTATTAACTTGGCTAGTTCTTCGCTTTGCTTCAGTTTTTGACTGGAACTTGAAGTGGCAGCTGAAGTTGACCCTGAACTTGAGCTCGAACTATTTTGGCTTCTAGGGGTGAAGGAAGCAAATTGTTTCTCTCTATAAGCATTAAAAGCTCTCACCGCTTCCTCCTTGGTCTGATACGATTGTGAGAAGCACCGCTATATCTATTAACTTGTAAATGAGTTTCTTCCCAACTATCATAAACACCCGGGTTCCGTCCAATAAAAACAACATATGTCTTTCGCTTTCACTATATTATAGTAAACCATTGAAAACATTAATCATAATTATATAATATAGATTGCAAAATTCAACTTTCAAACTGAAATTAAATCAAACTACTCACCATTTTACCACTAAACTCAAGCTACATTACCAACCTGTTTCAATCAATATAAAAGTTAATTATTCAATGTTAGAGATCATTAACATAATCTGATGGGGATTAGTATAGCCACATTCTTCTTAATTTAAAAATAAACTCAAATTTTTTGAGAAACTATAAATATATAACGATTCAACTATAAATATATTCGTGAAAGTTCAATGAGTGCTATCTTCATAACAAAAAAAACACATCGAGAATGGGGCGGATCTCTTGAAAATTTGTGAGAAATCACACATGTACTTCATGTCCACGCATACATTAATTAAGTAAAGGAAATTTTAATTCAAACAAATCTAATGCATTAAAAATTAAACAACATAATGATTAATGTTCGCCAAAACGTCAATTAAATCAACGAAATTTATCAAAAAAATTCATCAGCAATATGACACTTACAAAGGCCAAAGGGGACTAGGTTTATGATTGTCTCCTTGGATTCGTCAGCCGATATCAAAGAGAAACCGGCCGTCGCGAGTGGAGTTGGAACGAAAGGATATGACACTTACAGAGGCCAAAGGGGACGAGGTTTATGATTGTCTCCTTGGATTCGTCGGCCGATATCAGAGAGAAACCGGCAGTCGCGAGTGGAGTTGGAACGAAGGGGAAGCATCGATTTGGAGAGCTAGGGCTTTTTACGCCGAGTGAACGACAATGGGGGGGTGTAATTTGGGATTTTTAGCGTCATATCACATGTCACTTCCGTTTGGTATTCACGGAGCAATTAACGGTAGGGATATTATTTGGAACAATAATAATGGAGGGGGGATATAAATGGGAACGAAAACTTTTTAGGGACATAAGTGAGAAAAATCGGAAACAAAAGGGATATAATAATATATTTTCCCACAATCGGGGGGTGTAATTTGGAATTTTTAGCGTCACGTGCATATCATGTCACTTCCGTTTGATATTCACGGAGCAATTAATGATAGGGATTTATTTAGAACAAAAATAATGGAGGAGGGATATAAATGAGAATAAAAATATTTTAGAAACATAAATAAGAAAAATCGGAAACAAAAGGGGCATAATAATATATTTTCCCAAATAAAGGAAAACTATTTGCTCCTCTTTTTTTAATTCCAATTCCTATGTGTGGCTCACCTTTCTGCCCAAGTAAACATAAGTCAATATCTTCATCGTGGATTTCATTCATCAATTATAAATAAAAATCGATGGGTTTAATTAACTAAATGAAACTGTTGATAAATAAAATAATTATCTATAATAACAATAATAATCGAGCCTTATCTCATTACGTGGGATCGGCTATATGGATCCATGCTATTGAGCTCTATCCCCTACTATATCATCTATATTTAAATAAATTTTATCTTGTTTTATTGTTACTAACCAAGTCTTTTTTGGTTTTCCTCTTCCTCTTTTGATGTGTGTATTTGTCCTTATTTCAC
>JBBUKS010000060.1:8752442-8801519 GCA_038050645.1 Hedychium gardnerianum
ATAACAATTAATTAAATATTATTCATCAACACAATAATATCTTAAATCGATTGTTATACTATACTAATCGATTAAAAAATTTTATTTGAGTTCAAAAATTACTATTTCAATATAGTATGTCAAATTTATATTTAAGGATATAAATATAATTAAGAAAATTAGAAAGTTTAGAGAATTCGAAATGACATGGAACCAAATACTATGTGTTTGTCTAATTTTCCTGATTTATATTCATGCTCTTAAATATTAATTTAACACACTATATTGAGAGTAATGATTTTTTGAACACGAATGTGTATGACGTTTGTAAATGATGTTTGAGGGCATAAATATAATCAAAAAAATTAGACAAACATATAAGACCTGATTTCATATCATTCCGAGCTTTCTAGGTTCATCAATCATTTTTTTTGTGTTAAAACTATCAAAAATGGTTGATGTACCTAGAAAGTTTGGAATGACATGAAATAAGATCTTATATACTCATCTAGTTTTTTTAATGATATTTATGTCCTCAAACATCAATTTGATACACTGTATTGAGAACAACGAATTTTTAATCATAGAAAACTTTTTATTTTATTTTTTTTAAAAAAAGTGTAGCAAATGATTAAAGTTACTATTTATGATTACAAAACTTTACCAAATCGATTATTATACTGTAACAATTGATTAAAAATGTTTGATTTATATTTAAAAAATTATTGCTCTCAATATGACGTATGAAATAATGTTTGAGAACATAGATATAATTAGAAAAACTAGACGAACATATAGTATTTGATTCCATATCATTTGCCAGGTTCCTGCCCCCCTTATGCACTAGTCACTGTTCGGGCTGGCTAGACTAGCCCCCGTGATTTACCTCCTCCGTGTTGGTCCTGGGACGGACTGACGGGGGCGCTGGAATCGAGCGTTTCGCCTTTTTACCACAATTAGCAATCAATCTTGAGCATAGATAGCTTGCAATCAGAATGACTGCTAATGATGTTATGCCTTCCCCATCCGCACTGCATGACTAATTACGGACGCTTGTGATGAACGTAATCATCTTTTACTATCATGCATGACTAGCTGCATGCTCTCCTCCATGGTCAGAATCCTCCAGCAAGAGAAGGAGCCCAGAAATCTGCACCATCGTCGATGCCTCCTACGTGCATGGTGAAGGACACTGGGACAAGGCACAGCCCTCGGCTCTTCAAATCCTTCTTAATTTCTTCTTCTTCCTCCTCCTCATCACTATTTCCCTGTTAAATAATTGAAAACATCATTTAGTGAAAAGAAAAGAAAAATCATGATGGTACTTTACTTTGTGTGGAGGGATTAATTGCTAAGCCTAATTCATAATTATACTCACAGGCTGTTTTCGCTGCTGCTGCTGCTGATGATGATGATGAAATTGCTGCAGGTACGGCGAGCTCAGTGCCTACAAAGACATATTATATATATTACTACTACACATCAAAAGCAAGAGATTCATCGATCGAACCTCGTGACTTTACAAGACACCGATAACTAAAATATAGCACTGCATATATATATATATATATACAACGAAACAACACACAACGCTCATGTACTCTCTCATTTCTGAATTCTGATGTAGCTTTTACTGCGTGCGTGCTGCATGCGCACCATCAGTTTTTTTTTGTTTTAATAAACACAGAAACGATTCTCTTGGTTTCAGTGTGCCAGTTTAGAGAGAAAGAGAGTGGAGATTTGACCTCGATTTCACTCTGGAGGAATCTGATGTACCCAATGACTTCTTGCAACACCGATGCTGTGTCAGTCTAAAAAGGAGTACTCCCTGTCAGCTAAAATTCTTAATCTATAATCCACATCAAAATTTGATAATTATTTGCGTGCTTAGCATTGAAAGCTGCATTCAATACCTTGCCAAATGGCGACACTAACTGGTGCAGTGCTGTTATTCTATCCCCCAGTTTCTCCTTCCTCACCTGTTATCATCACTGATCATTAATTTCCCAAAAGCTAAATAGTGATATATATATGAACCTTGAGACTAGATTGTGGAGAGGAAGAGCCTTGAACCCTAGCTTTCTTCAAAGCTGGAGCAGTTTCTGTGTTGTTTCCCTGAAATTGTGCATCACAAGTTTCAGAAAGAGAGAATTTTCATATTATCATCCTGATGAATAATTAATAATTACCTCAGAAGAGTTATTATGGTCTGTGGGTTTGTGTCTAGGCTTGGCTGAGAAATCCAACATGCTGTGGGTGCTGAGACTGGTGGTGACACAAGATCTGGGAGATGAAGCTTGAAGAACAGTACTATTTTGTGTCCATGAGGATGATCCATGGCTCTGCACTTGATGATGTTGATCGTGAAATCCTGTAGTAGCTGTATGTACTGCCACAGATGATACCATCTGCTCATGTAGCAATGGTTCTACTCCACAGTTATCGCTCTCAGTCCTCTCCCCAATGAACCCTCCTCTAGATCGAACACACACAAATACATACATACATAAACAAATTAAGAAACCAGAAGCCTAGCTAGATCTAACTGATGACTGTAAAAGGAGAGGGGTTTTGTTATTTTTCTTACAGCAAAAGTCGGCACCATGACTCTGGCAAATCTTGGCCACCATGATCATGGTCTTGCTGCCACATCTCAGAATTGGAAGGTTGAGGAAGAACCATGGAGGCTCTCAAGCTCCACCAAGCTGGAGCAGAACTGCCACTGGTTCCCTCCATCATCTGCTGCATGCATCAAAGATTGGATCTGCAGGCTCTCAAACTAAACTGAACTCGAAAGAAAAACTGATCAGAATCTCCAAACTTGGAAGAATATGTTTTGCTATTGCTGCTGCACTTGATCAATGAAGAAAAGGTGGAGAGGAGGAAGCTAGGGGGGTGGACACTTTTGTCCTTGTGTGCTTTTCTCTTCTGTTTTTATATATTCGGATAGTACAACCTAACTAATTCTAAGATAGACATGCATTACGACTTCACATTTTACTGATAAAGTAAATTCAAAAAATTTAAAAGCCCTTGACATAATATTTTAATTTCAACAATAGTTCACATAATAGATATACGAATTGAATTCATTATTTAAAAAAAAATATTTTTTCTCTCACCATCACACCCTCCATTTTTTTAATATATATATATATATATATTGTAAATTCTATAATATCATTTCACGAAACGACCGCAATACAAATTTTATATATCTATATATATATATATTCATTTAAAATCTTATTTACGTAAGTTTAATAATTAAATTAATATTAATAATATTAATTTGATTAATATGATAGATTAATTAAAAGAATAAATATAAATATATAAAATTTATTTAGAAAAATTTTGAATTTAAATAAATTTTATAGAATATTTATAGGAGAAAATTTTAATAGGCTTTGATAATTATTTAAATTAAGAGTTGATTTTATATAATTTTAATTAAAATCTAAGAAGAGGCTGTGAGCGACTACAATGTTATTCCACCGCCATTCAATCCGAAGTCGTTCTATTCGTCGACAGCTTACGTCATGAGTGAAGAAGAGGCCGCGAGCGGTTGTCCAAGAAGAATACGTTGTTCCGATGATTCTAATGCCAACGTTTCAAAATAAGTCCCGTTATTTATCGAAATTTTGAAATGATGTGAGACATTTTATGCCGGAATATCCATTCTCATGTCAAAATGATCGTTCTGATATATATATATCCTACTTGTGACTTTTTTAAGCTGCTTTTGCTTTATGATAAAGTGGAGGAAAAGGGAGTGGCTGTGCATTCAGACATGGAGTATGGGCTCTGAGTGCATATATATATAATTAATAATATTAATCCTTAATTAATGATGTAATTAGAGTTAAATCAGTGAATTTCATATACTGCGCATTTATGGTCTGCATATAAAAGGGCATAAAAATCTATTCCCCGGTTTTCATGGATACGGCAAGAACGGAAGCTCGCAAAATCCGTACCCTGCTTGCAATCTTTGTCGGAAGCCTGTTGACGTTTCTACCTTATTATTTATTTATTGTATGATTCTCCTCATTATTTACCACACTTTGCGTATCGACTTTAATTATATATTTTTCTAAAATTATTATATTTATTTTATTGTCTTGTCTTGTAGTGGTCAGTGTGTTATTCCTTTCGGTTTGGGGTGGTGTGAGTTGTCAAGGTTGTGTAGATTTGAGTTACTCATCGATATGATTATGCGACAAGTGTAGAATCTCATTCTCAAGGCGCATATATATATATATATATATAATGATTTTGCTGTCGTTGTGACAATAATTCAGTGTCGAGTTCCAATTCATGAATCTCAACCCCCGGAAATAATGCCTCCTTTTAAGGAAGTCAGTGTCAATTTGGATATTTTTTTATATAATATCACGTCTCATTTTAATTTTAATTTTTTTATCAAAATGACATTCTATCCTAATCCTACTATTTAATTATATATAATTATCATATTATCCTCTATTACTATTCAATATTATGATCTTTTGAACGCGTTGTAATAGTTATAAATTATAATTATTACATATATATTGTTCCGATATGATTTTATAATTATTACATCATAAACATTAAGTGAATAATTCAAATATATGATGAAATCATAATTATTCTAACATAAATTTTTATCGACATTAAATAGATTAAATATATATTATAATAACTATAAAATAATTATTATAATAATATATATAATAATTATAAAATCATAATTATTATAATATACTTGAGACTTAAGATTTAGATGGGAATAATAATATTGAACGGTATTAAACGACAGTTAATTATATACGTCTGAATAAGATGGGATGCTCTTTTGAAAAATAAAAAAAGACTAAGCATGGTCCATGTAACATATCCTTGACCCGTCAATAGGAAAGTCATTCAGCAGGATCAAGCTTTAATCAATTCAAGAATCACGTGGCGCTTTCTAAGACTTGATCAACATAACATCCACGTGGTATATCAATAAATCCCTTGGCTGATTCCGACTCCTGATTGGTCCCGACTTTTGGAGGATCCTGACTCCTGGTAGATTCTGACTCCTGGCTGATCCTGACTCCCGATGAATCTTAACTCCTGGTTGATCCCGACTCCTGGAGGATCCCAATTCCTGATTGATACCGACTCCTGGCTGATTCCGACTCCTGACTGATCCGACTATTGGAGGATCCCGACTCCTAAAGGATCTCGACTCCTGACTAATCTCGACTCCTGGCTGATCCCAACTCCCGGTGGATCCCGACTCTTGACTGATTCCGACTCCTGGAGGATCCCGACTCCTGACTTGTTCCGACTCCTAGAGGATCTCGATTTCTGGCTGATCCTGACTCCTGGAGGATCCCGACTCCTGGCTGATCCCGATTCCTGGAGGATCCCGACTCTTGGCTGGTCTCGACTCTTGCTGATCCCGACTCCTGGTGGATCCCGACTCCTGGAGGATCCCGACTCTTAGCTGGTCCCGACTCCTGGTGGATTCCGACTCCTGGAAGATTCCAACTCCTGACTGGTCCCCACTCCTGGAAGATCCCAACTCCTGGTTGATCCCGACTCCTGGTGGATTCCGACTCCTGGTGGATTCCAATTCCTGGTGGATTATGACTCCGGGTGGATTCCGATTCCTAGCTGATCCCGACTCCTGACTGATCTCGACTTTTGGAGGATCCCGACTCATCGACTTCCCGGCATGCGACAACTCCTAGCTAATCCTGTCTCCTGACTGATTCCGACTCCTAGAGGATCCCGACTCATCGATTTCTCGGCATGCGATAATTACTAACATTAAAGAACATGACGGTTACAAACACACCCTTTAATGCTCCTTAATACTCATTAAATACTCCTTAATATTCATGAAATACTCCTTAATACTCTTTGAACACCTCTCTATATAAGAGAGAGGAAGACACTAAAAGAAAGGGAGCTCGAATCTTACTTTATGTATATTTCTCATTTTCTATTTTTCATTATTATAAAATCTCCATGCTTACTTAGGTATCGGAGGGATCTCACTAGGGTACCTCCCGGTGAGCCTTATGATGCATGTTAGAAGGTCTCGACGTCATCGTTCTTGCTGTCGAGATGGACTTCTACCGTCGCGTTATCGCGATGAAATGTTCAAACCAGATCACGCCCCTTCATGATTTGAAGAAAAAAAAAATGGCTTTTTGACTTTTTCCAAAACAAGAATGGAGACAAATTCACTTAGTTTTGAAGATCATTAAACGAGTATATATATTAGTCTCTAAGTTTATCACGATGAATCTCGTAAGTCAGCCAAGGTCTCTGAAATATCGATATTAAATGAGGCCATCTATAAAACCAAAGCAAGGAAACTCTGGACATTAAACATGTGAAATGATCCTCGAGGATCGGATGCCACATTAGATTATCCTTTAATTCCTTTCAATTCATGTCATTAGGAATAATCAATTTTGTTTTTTTTAATCTATATATATGCAAACACAAGAATTTTGATCGATTTTGAGGATGTTGATTTATGGAGAATTGTTACTTAAAGAAAATACTTACACGAACCTTATTTAGCTAATCGATTAGTGGACTCCTTATTAGTTAATGTAATGTAAGTCCTTAAACTAAGCACAACCAAACACATTAATTCTATATATATTCGACTCCACTCCATGTCTCCAATCTAATTTAGTCAACGGTGAGCTAATGCCAATGCTATTCAATAAATAACCATATATATATATCCAAACCTAAAATTTATAGAAGGGATGAGAAAATTACAATAACTAGAATATAGCGAGAAATCATGAATTATAATCCTCCGAATTGTTTGCTCGTCGGTCTTTTCTTCTTTATTCTTTCCCTCACGACTAATCTCGCCTCTCCCTTGTTCGACAATAATCCTAACTTTATTGAGACTACGTTGATGGGCAATTGGAAGCTCCTACGTGGTAGTTCAGGCGTGTCGGCGATGCACATGGCGATCACCAAAGAGAACAAGGCCATCCTATTTGATGCCACAAACTACGTCCCCACTCAAATGGCCTTGCCGCCGGGGAATTGTCGTCCTATCCCTAAGTACAGCTCTGCCCCACATGACTGCTGGGCTCACGCCGTGGAATACGACTTTGTGAACGATCAACTTCGTCCGCTCAAAGTAATTAAATGAATAATAAAAAGAAGAAAAAAAAATGATGAATCAGATAACATCGAATATGATATAGGTTTTGACAAATACTTGGTGTTCGTCGGGAGGATTCGCGGCGGACGGGACGCTGGTGCAGGCAGGAGGCTTCCGCGACGGCGGCGTCGCCGTCCGGTACCTCGAAACCTGCCCTACTTGTGACTGGGTCGAGTACCCAACCGCTCTCTCCGCTCCCAGATGGTAGGGAATTAACGGTTTTTCAAACTTTTTTTTATTTATTAAAAAAATATTTAAGACAATCATTGATGAGGTGCAATTTGGTTGATTTCCGATGAAAATCAATACGACAATTTATGATTAAATTTACGGATTTTACGAATTTAATCCGCGCAGGTACGCGACCCAACAAATCTTACCCGACGGTAGCTTCATCGTGGTGGGCGGCCGCCGGCAGTTCAGCTACGAGTTCATCCCCGCCCGCGGTCAGTCCAACCCTTCCAGCTACCAACTCCGCCTCCTCATCGACACCACCGACGACGTCGAGAACAACCTCTATCCGTTTCTCCACCTCTCCTCCGATGGAAATCTCTTCATCTTCGCCAACAACCGCTCCATCCTCTTCGACCCCCGCTCCAACGCCATCCTCCGGGAGTTCCCTCCTCTCCCCGGCGGCTCCCGCAACTACCCCGCCTCGGCCGCCTCCGCCCTCCTCCCCCTCCGCCTTCGTGGCTCTGCCTCCGCCGCCGTCCAAGCAGAGGTCATCATCTGCGGCGGAGCCGCCCACAACGCCGCCTCCCTCGCCGCCGACCGCCAGATCTTCCTCCCCGCCATCGCCACCTGCAGCCGGCTCGTCATCACCAGGCCCAACGCCGCGTGGCACACGGAGAGCATGCCCACGTCGCGCGTCATGGGGGACCTCCTCATCCTCCCAACCGCCGACCTCCTCCTTCTCAATGGCGCCACGAGCGGCACCTCCGGATGGGGATGGGCCGAGGGGCCCAACCTCGAGCCGCTCCTCTACCGTCCGGCAGTCAGGCGAAACCCCCAACGCAGCCGGTTCCAGCCACTGACGCCGTCGGTGATTTGCAGGATGTACCATTCGACCAGCGCGGTGCTTCCGGACGCCTCCGTTCTCGTCGCCGGAAGCAACCCGAACCCGTCCTACAACTACACGGCCAAGTACCCGACGGAGTTCCGGGTGGAACGGTTCGAGCCGCCGTACCTCGACCCGGCGCTGGCGGTCCACAGGCCGAAGATTTCGGAGGGATCTGCGCCGGCGTCGGTGAGCTACCAGCAAGGGTTCTCGGTACAGTTCGAGTTGCAGGGGAGTGAGTCGGGTGTGCAGGCGGAGGACGTGAAGGTGACGATGTACGCGCCGCCGTTCACGACGCATGGGTTCTCGATGGGGCAAAGGCTGCTGTTGCTGTGGGTGGCGGAATTGACGTCGGTCGGAGAGGGGAGGTGGCAGGTGTCGGTGACGGCGCCTTCCTCGGGGGCGGTGGCGCCGCCGGGGTACTACATGACCTTCGTGGTGCATCGTGGGGTGCCCAGTGAGGGTGTGTGGATTCAAGTTGGTGGCTCCGCCGGTGGTAATTGATTTTTATCGTCGATTTGAAAAAGAGAGAAAATATTTATTAGTTTCTTATTTATTTAATGTAATAAATGAGAATTGTTATCGATTTCCTTTTTCTTATATCGTCAATGTAAAAATGTTAACCATTAATAATAATTTTATTTCCATGAGAAAAATAACAAATTGTCCCTATATTATTACACGCAGTCGGCTCCGCAAAAATGAAAACAAACCGGAAAGATCGGCCGGAGCGGTTCGGTCCGGCGCTGAACCGGCTCTCGTCGAGTCGGGTAACGAGCTTCCTCCCCTTCTCGTCCTCGCGGGCGACACTAATTACCTGAAATGCCCTGGCGTCGTCTTCACCGACTTGTCCATGCCCCTACCCATCCCTGGGGACCTCTCTGGCGAATTCACGCCCCCAATTCAAAACCAGTTCATCGACTCCATTTCGGGATAGAGTGGGCGAGGATTACGCCATGGATCGGATCGTAGGTGGGAAGTACAAGCTAGGGCGCAAGATCGGGAGCGGATCCTTCGGCGAAATCTTTCTAGGTGAGCGAATCGTTCCCCCTGCGCGTTAGCTTCGCCTCCAATTCGGTTCATCGATCGGCATATAATTTGCTCTCTCTTCGTTTGGTCTGTTTGTTTTTATTCTTCTCTGATCTGATTCCTCTTATGTTACAGCGACGCACGTTGACACGTTCGAGATCGTCGCGGTTAAGATCGTACGTTCTCCGATCTATTGTGGCGAACTTGATTGATTTTCCGTTCTGCTTCTGGGTCATCGACTGTGATTGAGGATAAATTTCCCCCTTTTTTCCTATGGGTACTCCGTTTGTGGTATTTCTGTTGATGGATGTAATTTTAGATCTCTTTATTGACGCGCTTATGCGCATCTGGTTAGTCAGTGTTCTTAGATTAATTGACCTTCCTAGAAGTGGTGATGTGATAATTATGACCAGCTGATTTTTTTTTTTCCTTTCTGGTGCTAAGGTGGAAGTTGTTTCACATATTGTATTTCGAAAGAGTCGAGTTGTCAATCTCCATCGATGACCTTGCCTATATTTGACATTGTTTAGTGGTGGCTTGATATATGTTGCGTTGGGTGATGCTTATTTTTGTTCTTCATGGTTGCAGGAGAACAGTAAGACCAAGCACCCACAACTAATTTATGAAGCCAAGCTTTATAATATTCTTCAGGGAGGAAGTATGTTAGACGAATCATTGGCATATGATTCTCCTCTCCCTGTTTTGGAACTTCTTAACTTAATTTGGTTATATCGTGCATGCAGGTGGGATCCCAAATATAAAATGGTATGGTGTTGATGGAGAGGAGAATGCTCTTGTCCTTGATTTGCTGGGTCCAAGCCTTGAAGATCTGTTTGTCTATTGTGGTCACAAGTTCTCGTTAAAGACAGTTCTGATGCTGGCAGATCAGATGGTAATTGGAAACTAACAAATAGAATGGATTTAATACCCTTACCTTACTGCCATGCACAATTTGGTAAACATTGTCAGCTCGATTAGTGTTAAAAACATCAAAGGGGTTTAATTGCATTAAGGAAAATGCTTTTCATAACAAGGGATTAATTCACTTGGGTAGAAGTTATGCTTGCTTTGCTCTTCAAGCCAAAATATTTTCACATTGTTCTATTTCACCTGCAAAAAATGATTTATTGAAAGTGATATATTTTTCAGGTACCTGCATATGACTTGTAAATAATGGATCATATCTTAATTATTGATGAGCTTTGACAAATGATTACCTAAAAAGTGAAATCTAATAGAATCATGCTAGATTAAATTGGCTAGATGTGCAGCACACGTTATTATGGTGTCAATGAGAAAACAACCACCCATTAAGTGTGCTAATGGATGAACTAATATTATTGTTTCTAGGATTTACTTGAGTTGATGCAAAAAATTATATAAACCCAATGAGTGAATATTGTAGGCCTTGGAGCTCAATAGAGGGATAACTTGATTATATCTATATACCTGATTCCAAATAGTTCGGACAAACATATATGGACGATGATAATGATGATGATGCAATCAAGAAATGTTGAAATCATGCTATTCTATATTCCTATGAAATTGTTTGTTCTTTATTATTTAATTCTTGATAATAAACACCCCCCATATTCTTATAATTGTTAGCATGATTTGATTCCCAATCATTTTTTCTTTGTTATTCCTCATCACCGTTAGGAGATTCTGTGTTTCATCTATATTTTGAGATCATGTTTATTTTCTTATAAGTACTCTAACATTGCACATACTTCCTCAGTAGTATTCCAATATTGTTGATTAAAAAAGCTTGATCACTCCATCATCTTTGATATTCAACAGATTACAAGAATAGAATATGTTCACTCAAAAGGGTTTTTACACAGAGACATCAAACCTGATAACTTCCTGATGGGTCTTGGTCGGAAGGCTAATCAGGTAGTAAATCACAGTGCCTCTCATCAATCTCTTGGGTGCATATACAATACTGTGTTTCTTCTTTTCTTTCTGTGTGACAGTATCTATTTAAATATGGTTTTCTAGGTGTACATCATCGACTTTGGGCTTGCTAAAAGATATAGGGATTCTACTACCAATCGTCATATTCCATACAGGTCTTCTATCTGTGAATGACTTTGATTTCATATCTCTTCACGAAGAAATGCTTGTTTGTTTCTTTATAATTATTGTCTTGAAGGATGAAGCCAGAAATGGAAGTCTGTGGTTACATACAAAACCAATAGTTCTTTTACCTTTGGTTTTTAAAAATTACATCTCAGCATTTAGTATGATCATTGATCGTCCATATCCTTTGATCCTTACAGAGAAAACAAAAACCTGACTGGAACTGCCAGGTATGCTAGCTGCAACACCCATCTTGGAATTGGTAAGTAGAGATCGATTTATGCAGTCTTATTTAACAGTTGTGCGCCTGATACTTACTTAATCCACCATCTAACTAGAGCAAAGCCGACGGGATGATTTGGAATCTCTTGGTTATGTTCTCCTCTACTTTCTCAGAGGGAGGTATGCTTTAGTTAGGAAAAATAAATTTACTTTCCAGATTTAAATTTGCTTTGTTGGTTAGTTAGATTTATTTTGCAACTTTGAGGATGACCCTTCTCTGATACTTCGACAGTTTGTTAGTCTGTGGAGCTCATGAATTTTTCTATTTTCTTGAATCTAACATCTAGTTTATTTTAGCCATAGTGATACCTAGAATTTTCTTCTCCATAATATAATATGCAGATTTAACGAGTATAATTAACTTATTCTCCTTTTTCATTAGTCTTCCATGGCAAGGTCTAAAGGCTGCCACAAAGAAGCAGAAGTATGATAAAATATGCGAGAAGAAGCTTTCAACTCCAATTGAAGTATGTATCCTGAAATTGCATATTGTTTTCTCTCCTCTATAATTAATATTACTAATAACTGTTATAAACTTCTATAGGTTTTATGCAAATCCCACCCAGTGGAATTTGCTTCTTACTTTCACTATTGTCATTCTTTAACGTTTGAACAACGGCCCGACTATGGATTCTTGAAGCGTCTCTTCCGTGATTTGTTCACTCGTGAAGGTAATACATGGGAAAATCATTATTTTGGAACTAGTGTAGTATGAGTTTCTCTTGTCAAGAATGTCCCAATCATAAGTAGTTGGAATTGCCATTCTTATTATATATTCGCAATTCCCTTCCAAAGAGCCAACTATCTACATGTACTTTGCTAGGTTGAGCTCTCTAATTCAGCCCTGTCAATCTCCCTAAAGAGTTAAGATGGGTGGACTAGGGGGAGAGAAAAGTGCTTCAATATGATAAATAGGCAGAAGGCTTCTCAATCTTTACATTCATTATCCAGTTGTAGCAGGCTTTGCTCCTCCAGTCGTTATGTATCTCCCGTCATTCAGTGCCCTTCCATCTGGGAGTTCAGATATTGTTGGGAGCCACTAGCCATTGTTAAGTCCTTGCCTTGGATGGGAGTCCTTAGGCTTTTTCGACCTTAAATAGAGTTAATTGCTCCTTGCCACCCATTGTTAAGCCCTTGCCTTGGATGGGGGTCCGTAGGCTTTTTTGGAGTTGATTGCCCGCCCTTCTTCCATTTGTGACGTCTGCATATGTAATTTTTTGTGAAATTTTTTAAAAGAATAATATTGTTGGATCATGGCAATCTACTAGTTGGAGTACACCAAAATGTTGTTTATTCATTTTGTAAGTTAGCTCATTGTTGCTATTGATTTATTTACTTGCTATATATGATGAAATTTTCTCTGTTCGAATCCTGCTGATGTTTTTTGCCCAATTACGACAGGCTATGAATTTGATTATATCTTTGACTGGACAATTTTGAAATACCAACAAGCCCAAAGGACAAGATCTCAACCTCGACCATCTGTTAGTACACTTTACACCACCAAATTCAATTTAGAATCCTTTTAATAAGCAGTGAACTCTTTTTTCTATAGATGGACTATCTGGAAAATAAATAAATAAATATTAAGTAAATAAATAAATAAATATTATTAAATAAATAAACAAATTATGATGCCAATGGGATTTTTTTTTTTTAATATCTATGCTAATGGAATTTTTATTTGAATGACAGCTAATCTCGGGTGGAACAACTAGTCAAGCGATTCCAATGAATGCTGACAGACAACAAGGTTTTTGTCTAGTTTTGCTATTGTTTTTAGTTTTATGTTTGAAAGTTCATAATTCAAATTTGTTTCCAAGTTTAAACTTCAAATTGGAAATACACAATGGCAAAATATAGCTTTATTATTATTTTTGTTTCAAAATTGTAGAATGTGGTGGTTCTGATAAAATTTAGAAATATACCAATCTACTATTTATCATAAAAAAATCCTTTATTTTTGCTATAATGACTCAATCAAATCACATGCCAGTTACCAGTTTCCGCAACATTCCTCGTGCTGATGAAGTCACAGAGCACATTGCACCTACTATTAATGTAGGTCGTCCTATTGTTCAAATGCAGTTCAAATATCCAGCTGATAGAGATAAGTTGGTAAGTTGATACAGTTAAACTATCAATGTAGTATAAACATTCCCTGCTACTACGTCATTGTATATTTTAATTGCAAGCTACTTCATCTCTATTGTGTTATGATGTATCTTTATCAATCCTTTTTCTCTTCCTTCCCAGAGAGTAGGAACAAGTTCTGAACTACCTCAACTATCATCCCCGTCACTTGCTTTCCCTGGTACTTCAAAGAAACATGTAAATTCCAAACAATCAGGGCCACCCGATGCTTCCCATGTTGGCTCCTCCAGCAGTTGGTTTCCTATGCTACAGCGTAATGCTTCAGCAAAATAACCGGTAATTCTGTTGTATGAGTAGCTACCATGTATGTTCAGTCCCAGTTCACTGCATGGGACTTCTCAGGTTGAGCGTCTGTTCTTTATGGACTCTTCAGGTGTAAATTCAAAGTGGTTGGGTCCAACAACACGATAACACAGTGGCTGCATTGTTATTGCTCAGGTCACTTACTCCTGTTAAGGTGACTATTAAGTGTGTTACATAATTAATGCTTTTCGGTCTAACATTCAATTTTCCATTTAAATTGGATAAAATGAAATTGTTTTATTTCATTAATGTTGATAAGTCTATTTATTAGAGGGATATCATGTAATAAAATGCCTTGTGGATCCATCTATCCTGGCTTCTCTGCTCCTTGTTTAGTTTTTGTATTCTATTCCTTTGGTTCAGGTGCCAGGCTCTCATCTTTTATCCTTGTTACCAGATTGCAATACCACTGTATCTGTAAGTTGAGTCATTAACACAAACACCCTTTTGAACATAATGTGCATGATTAATGACCAACTTCACATTCATCAACTTACCTCATCCAAATGTTGCTGTTGTTGTAGAGGACAAGACATTGGCCTGTGAAGATTTTAGACATGGAATCTGGAACATCTTAGTTATTATCTACGTCCATAAAGAGAGATGATGAACAGGTTGTAAGTTTTCTCAGCTTGGAAAAAAATGGTAGAATCGAGATAGTTTGTTTTCCTTTTTTCAAGTAGTTATGTATAGTGTTTTCATCGTGTGCATTTGTCTATGTTTTAGGTTTTGTTTATTGAGAACAAAAGTCAAAGGGTGAATTACGAGCGAAGGATAAATTGATAGAAGAATCACTTTTTTTTTCCCTTTTTTTTAACATTGCTTCGACGGATAAATAAACATGGTTTTGGTGAAACGTGTATTAAAATTTGTTGAGTAAAAACACGTTTAAGCTTGAAGGATAATTTTTCTTTTCCATTCATTTCTTTTAATTTTTTTTATCGACTTTCTCGTGCGACCTTTTTTTCTCCTCCTAATTTACCATCCGTAAACAGTCAACAAAATATTTTTAATCAAAATTTTTTTCTTTCTGAATTTTTTCGTATTGTGTGAATATAAAACGGTGCCATATGATTATATCGCTTTCTAGGGTTGAAATATGTAAAAAAGGTGATATAGTTATTTATTGTATTCAATTAATTTCAAAGAATTTTATTTCTTTAAAGGTTTAACTGATCTTAGATAATATACTTTTTTAAAAATTAATTTTTTTATATTGAGTACATAATGAATATACTATTTAATCTGCCACTCTTATTTGTGGGAACACGATTGATCAGTTTAGATATACGTTTAACTCTTTCTGGTTTGGGTTAAATCTGTGGGTGCTATGAATTTAGTATCGATTTTGAGTTTAACATCCAATTTGAGATAGCGAGTAATGAGTTGGGTTGAGATGGAATTAGGTAAAAGATAAAATTTATCATCTTAGTAATTTCTATAATTCCTTCATATTATTAGAAGAAAAAAAATTGAAAAATTGAAATGAACTTTATATAAAAAATATATTTATAATTTTTATTTAAATTTAATAAATTTTTATATAGTGATCAATCCGGCCCCGGACGGTTTGGTTGAGATTGGAGTATCCAAAAGTAATGAATCTCAATAAAAATATCTCAGTGCACGTGCGCCTCACGCGTTCAGGCGCTCACGCGACGGACTTCCGTTTTGTTTTCCTCTCCAATGAATCAAACCCCAAGTGGCGGCGCGACTGCTCTCTTTCTGCTACACGATTCCAGATGATCGCCACATGCTGTTCACTCTCGAGGTGAAGATTTTTCGCTTAATTCTTCGATTGAGCTCATCCTAATCCCCTTTGATCTGCATCGCTTCCTCCTCCTCCGTTTTGCCTAAATGCAGTCGTTTGGTTCCTTCCTGACTCGGCTGCTGATTCATGAGCAGAATAGATCGCCTCCTCAAAGTTGTGCGTCCGCTGAACGGTCTCGCGAATACTTCAAGTCAGAATCAGGTTAATTAATTTCTCTAACTTTTGCTTGGAATTGGAATTCTATTTCTGACATTGCACTAGATTCCTGTGTTTGACCAGCAAACAAAAAGGAACTAGTCTGTATTATCTTACTAATTTGGGTTTTGGAACGCTAATCGAAATTGGTTATAGTGGTGATTAAGAAAGAACCATGAACTCGATATTTTAGTTTCTTCAAACTGAATGCCCATTCTCATATTCTCACTTAAGTCTGAAAACAAGAATTCAAATTGGAACCCTCACAAATTTCTTTTCTAGTAAAGAAACAAAATTCCTTTTTTCAAGCAAGAATTGGTTCCAAACAGGCTGACAGGATTTGGCTTACATGCTTAGGTTTGGGCTCGGGGTCAGATATTGAGCTGCAAATGGAAAATATCTAATTCTATGAATGAAGTAGCTAAGATGGATCGGCGTAAAAAGAGGAAAGAAATTATGCATGTATGGAGACCAATCTCTACTCAGCCAGCTTCACATGAAGGTTTTTCCTGATTCAATGAATTCTGCATATTTTTGAGTTTCAAACTGAGCTAATAACCAATTCTTCTAAATAGAACCTTTCTTTTACTTTGTATTCTATTGTTTTATTTCCTAACCATGACTCATGAGCATTCCAAATGACTTCAGCTGTTTAGAAAGGTCTGAGAAATATTGGAAAATATGCTACTCCTATTATACATAATTCTAGAAAGCACTCTCTATGGTTTTTCACTTAATTCCAAGTCATTTTTCAAGATTCGGCGGCTTTCAAAAAAAAAAAAAAAAAACTTAGCTAGCTATGTAGCAATATATGAGAGCCCATTTAATATGAACTAGGTTTATTTCCTTTTGTTGAGGATAAGGCCTCAAGCAAACTAATTCAATATGGTTCTTTTTTAAGTTTAGGGCCTTTCCTTCCACTTGATTTTGAGGGCATGTCTACATGAGGGGGAGGGAGCTCGAGCAGCGGGAAAGAGGAGAGCAGAGCAGTCAATTTCCTTGTCTACTTTAGTAGAAGAAAACACAAGGGAGGAAGGGAACAATTTGAACCTCCTTTGCCCACATCTGTTTCAGACCAAAAGTGGATTAAAGAGGGGAAAGAATGTTGTAAGGATTGGTTTAACTGTGCATGTCTTAGAAATGACAAAATTGAAGGGCTAATTTTATCATTTGCTCTCATATTGTTTTTTTCCCTCTCTCTTCAAGTAGACAATACAAAGGAAACCTCTCTCCTAAGTTTCTGCCTTTCCTTCTACTTGATTTTGAAGGTACTGTAGCTTCCTAGGAAACCAAAATCATGGCCAGGAATTTACTAGTATTTGAACAATAAGATAATGTAGCTACTGATTTATTTTTGTATCCTGAAGCTATGAACTGAATTGTTAATTTGTATTTACTTCAATATGTTAGTTGAGAATTATCTAATCCTTAGCCTGAGAGTCATCTAATTTAGGTTGATATGTATATGCACCTGAGAATTTTCGTGTGTTTCTCATAATAAGCTTATTTGTATTTACAGTTAAACTAGGAAATTTTTCCTTTATGCCTTATTTCTATTGTCTATTGAAAATCTGCAAGAATTTACGTGCAGCGAATTCTTCTACAACTGGAAGATCAGTCAGTGCTCATGTACTATTGTTCTTGTTGTCTGCTATGCATTGTAGAAAACATTTTTCAATAATAATAAATCTGTAGATGCAGGACAAACTGCGATGGGCTGTATGTATCGTTGAAGCTTCATACATTCAGAAATAACCATGCATTCAACTGCTATTGGAAATGTTTTGGGAATAGTTAAAAAAAAATCTAAAAGACCGTATAACTACTCCCTACTTTTTATTGTATGCTCATTAGGGAGTAACTCCTTGCTGTCTAAGAGACAATTGCAACTGTATGCCCTTGAGTTTACGAAGCCATAGTTGCATTTTTGTTCTCTCTAAATAATTGTCAAACATCAATTGGGACTTTGTTTCACATTTAGTGGTACAATGACATATCATCTCGTTTTGTAAAAACAAATTTAGCTAGGTGTACTATAGCCTTGGTAAATCACAATGTTTATTCTAGAAGCTTTTGAATTGCTAGTCTATGTTTATGAAATGAAAGCATATTGGAATTATAAAGGATTTTATAGGAACTCTAAAGAATCTTTGAGGAATTTAGAAGTCTTCATTTGAATCTTAAAAGGAGTTTCTTGGGACTTTGTCCATCTAATTATTCTAAGATGTCATTTGATACAGTTGATTATGATAAAGGACCAGATCTTCAATGCCAACAGCCTGAAGGGCAACAGAACAAGCCTACAGGTGTTTCAGATGAGCAGATCTTCACCCAGGATGAGTCTATGTCTGACACTTCAATGACATTAACCACAAGTTCTAGCATAGTGGATCATGAGAACTATTTGGAAAAATTAACTACAAGTTCTAGCATAGTCGATCATGCGAGCCATTTAGAAACCATAGCAGGAACTTTCTCCAAAAATCGTGATTCTACTACCGCTTCCATATCTGGTGAAAACCCTGAACAGATTACAGTTGAGGAGGGTGCTGATTTAGCAAGCCAAGATAAAAGTTCTTCAGTTTCTATTGAGGTATCTCTTGAGATTCTTCTCTTTCTGTTCAATGAATGTATATCTTGGTTCACACCCTCGGTTTATGGTCTCCTATTCTTGGTTTTCTTTTCTTGCAAGTTTTGGTGGATAATTCAATGTAAGTTATATTGCAAGACAACCGAAATTCATTTACAGATCTAAAATCATTTCTTCAGGTAGATGCTTCTTTGATTCGCTTTATTAAAGGAAAAGGGTATGGCCTTCTGAATTCTCTATAAGTCTATACATGTGTTTGTTTCATCTAGTATACCGCTTTTATTCCTCACTTTTTATTGAAAAATCTCTAGTAGTCCTGAAATACAGAATTTTATATCTTTTAGTGGTTCAATGCAAAAACAAATTGAGGAAGATTTTGGCGTTAAGGTTGTGTTCCCTTCCTCTATAGAGGATAGTAGCATTGGTGAGTTAGTATTTAATAATTGGATTTTGTTTCCTCAAAAACCTTTTGCTCTTATTGTCACATAACTTTCACTATTATGCTTTCTTCATTTTCTGGTCTACTTCTAGTACTTGTTATTTCTCCTCCACATTGTTTGTACTACTGTTTCCTGCATGGCTAAATTTTACTGAAGCTGACTTCAAAGCAAATGCTGGCCCTTACAGTTCCCTATCGTTGTATTTTTTTAATCTCTGAGAAAGATTCTTAATATTATCACCTTTAATGGGAATAATATACTTAACGTGTTTTGGTTGGGTTTTTGAAATGACATATTCAACAGTTCAAATATTTATCATTCAAGGAAACACAAATGAGAGATAAATTTCTGTATATTTTCCCCTTTAACTTTACTTCCCTACTCTCATTCTCTCCCCTGCAATTTTCCTTCCTCATAGGAAACACAACTGAGAGTAAAACAAGAAGAATTCCTTTTTGCAAGGATTTCATACGTTCTTTAGTTAATAATTAACAAACACATGCTTGATCAACTTGTAATTTGTCTCATCTGAACTGATGAAGAATGTGTAAGATTTTTTTTTAAAGATGTATCCTTTATACTTGTTTTGTTAAGCAGTGAGGCCGATGCATGCTCTTTTGTTCTCTTAATCTGTTTTACTAATTGATGTGTACTTTTGTTTTGGCATGGTTCTTTATTGGAGTCTTATTGTTACATAAAAGAATTCAAAATACATGACCTACAACTATCGACATATATGATATTGAATGTTCACTGACATTACACTTGTACCTGTTGCCAGTTTTGGCTTCCATGAAGAAAATTAATTATTTGTCAGCCTTTTTTTATTGTTTATATTATTTTTTGTTTTTTTTCTCACTGGGTAATTGGATCAAAATTTCCCCTTTTGCAGTTGTTGAGGGCTCAACTGGAAGTGTTGCTAAAGCTTCAGAAAAGATAGCTAGTATTATTGAAGAGGTTAACCAACTTGATTAGTTAATTAGTAAATCTTATGTTAGTTATTGTCTAATGGTTATGAGGAACAGTCCTCTCATAATTGTATGCTAGTTGCCACGAAATGGTTGTGAAGAATAATTCTCTCATCTAGACGTTGGGTTCAAATATCTCGGTTATTACAGTTTAATGTTTTTAAATTAATTTAATATGTTGTACAGGCTGCAGCAAACTAATTTATCATATCAATGGCATTTTAGTTGAGTAAAAAGTAAATTTCATTTGGTCAAATTAATTTGATGCCATGGTTTATAAAGCTGCTTTAGTTTATTATGCAGCTCTTGTGGAATAGTTAACTTTCAGTTGTCATTTACAGACCGTGAAAAGCCCAAAGCTTGATTATTCTCACTTTATATCCCTACCATTGGCTCTCCACCCGGAACTGGTGGAAAAGCTAAGTCGTTTCCAGAAGTCTATTCTTGGAGATGCTGCAGTTGGGCCTGAGGATGACCTGGAACATGAATCAAATGAAGATGCTACAGATGAGGAGGATAACCAATCAATAAATCAGAAAGTTATTGTTCAGCTTGAAGTTAAGGATGAAAACAAACATGTGAAAGTAAAGATGGATTCTATAGGCTATAAATCTGCTTCTAAAGCTTCTATTTTGTCAGGTAGGAAAATGCTAGTCTTTTGTCCTTTCCCAAGTCATTTTTCATGTGATTGATTTGTGATTATTGTATTTCTATTTAGAACTATGAGATTTGCAAATTTTTTATTTATATCATACATCCAATATTTTTTTATTTGTTTGCTTTTTCTAATTTTGCCAGTTAAATATTGTTGATCGTCCTTGTTGAATAATACAGATATGGGCATTGAGAAATCCATCTTTATAAAACCAAAAACATTCCATTTAACTGTTCTAATGCTGAAATTATGGAACAAAGAACGGATCGCTATGGCTACTGAAGTTCTGCAGGTAAACTATCTACTCACAGGTATTCTGGGAATTGGTTAATTGATAGTTGGATATTTTCCTTGTCGATCACAGAAAATATCATCAAAAGTGCTGGATGCTTTGGAAAACCAGCCTGTTTCCGTAAGACTTAGAGGACTGGTATGTCACTTTTGTTCCTTTATTTTGATCATTGTAGTCTTCATTCTGTCATTCTTATATCTCCACTTGAAATCTTGATGTCCAAAATATGATCTATTTTAGATGATCAACGACATTTGCTGGCAGTTGTTTAATCAACAATTTTTCTCTTTGAAATTCCTGATGGTTCTGTCAAAGCAGCCAAAACCTTTTGATGGTCATTTTCCTTGTAATAAAACTGGTTCTGAGTATTCAAGTTAATTCTTGTACTTCCATTGTTAACTACTTTATGTTGGAAGCGCATTATGGAACTATTGATGATTTTGGTTGTAGCTGGTTCTTTTGATGGTTTATGCCTTGCCTATAGATCTTAATTTTGTTGGGCAAGATTCCTGAGTTTTTTGTGGTGTTTTGCTACTCAAGCTAAGATGTGTGCGTAGCCAATCCATTTTATAGTGAAGTTTGATGATTTTGCTTTTGATCCTTTTAGTGTATTTCAATCAATCTCAATCTGCTTAGGGAATATGTAGTGTGTGTATGCCAACCAGACAACTTCCAAGGTCCTTACCAAAAGTACATAGGAAATATTTGACTTTGGATCTTGTTTGCAGACGTGCATGAAAGGTTCACCTGCTAAGGCCCGAGTTGTGTATGCCCCAGTCAAGGAAATTGGTGAAGAGGGACGGTTGTTGTGCGCTTGCCGTATCCAAACATTTACCAACTTGACAGATATTTGAATGCTAGAAAACAAATGTAAACTTTGTGATGCCAAAATGTTCACACTTGACCTTTTGCACCCCCCACAGAGGTTATTATTGATGCTTATGTTGAAGCTGGTCTCGTTCTCGAAAAGGATGCTCAACAATCACTGAAGGTAATTCTTTTCTAATCCCACATATTGAAATTGCAAACTAGTCGGTGTGTGGTTTGTTGTTAGTTAGAGCTTGCCAGATCTTAGTGTCCCAGTTGCTACCATCGCATTTAGACCATAATTTTGCACTAGGAAAATCTCAAAAGCACTAGGAAAGCAAGAATAAGTTCTTCTTCTCTACTGAATTCCAATTCCTAATGCTCTAAATGCAGCTACATGCAACCGTGATGAATGCCCGACACAGGAAAAGGTGCTCACTACTCTTCTGTTATTTGCAACTATTTTGCTGTGAAATTTTTTGTTTCCAAGTATGAAGGCAAATTGTTTTCAGGACAAGTAGGAGAAAGATACAGGATTATTTTGATGCGCGACACATTTTCAGAGTATATGGTTCTGAGGACTGGGGGGAATACCACATTCCGCAGGTGCATTTGTCCCAGAGATTCAAGCACGATGAAGGTGGATACTATCATTGCTGCACTTCAATTCGCTTGCCTGAAAAAAATGCCGACTAATAGATTCAGGTACATAAAACTAAACACGCGGTCTTCCTGTACTTCGACTCCAAGTTCATGCCAAGACTTCAGTTATAGTTCTCCTTGTGACTATAGCCAGGTAGCGGATGGTATATCTGATATGTCTGCTAGCGGTTTTCAGGTACTATGATTTCCAAGTTAATGCGAAGACTTCAGTTATAATTCTGCTTGTGATGAGCCAGGACACAGACGTTCTTATGATGTTTCTGCTTGGGACACATTTTGTTTGGCAGTTTTCTGGATGTTAAATGCTGTTCGGTTGGTATTTCCCCTACTCGAAAACAACGTTGACTACTAGATTCAGATTCATGAAACTCAACTTGGTTTTCATTATAATTCAATTCCCTTATTCGGAACAATGTTGATCAATGGCTCGACTTGGTTTCCATGTACTTAAACTTACTGGAAAGCAATATTAAGTAATAGATTCAAGTACATAAAACTCACCTTGGTTTTCATGCCCCAGTAATCATGCTTGATCAATAGATTGTTGTCCCAAGGCATGGTCGAATTGATCATCATATGAAAGATTTGTCGAATTCAAATAAAAATCAAATCTTAGTAAAAATTATGAATATATTTATTTTAATTTTCTGATTTATTCTTTTTTATGGTGTAGGACAGTATCGTTAGGGTAATGAATTTCGTTTTGCCGAATTGATGAAACGAGTTTCCTCCAACTTTTCTTTATGTCTCACCATCGTAACTGCATGCTGATGAATTCAGCTTAAGCTCATTTTAAAACCACAATTTCCGCTTTCGACCCTCCCCCCACCGCATGGTGCAACACAAGCATTAGACAGACTACCCAAGCATTCTTTGAATTTCAATTACGGATTTTTTTGAATTTTAATTACGGTGTACTATAATTAAGATACGCCACCCTAAATGATAAAAGATGAAATTATCATCTCGGCGACCCTCCAAGATAACTCCTCATTATTTAAAAAGAGGTAAATCACGAGTGACTACTAACCTTTGAACAATGATCATTGTATGGGGGGACAGAAACCTGACAAACATTACGCTGTCAAGAATTGACCTCTAGACCTCTGGATGATAAAGTCCCATGTAATAATTATCTGCTCGTCCCGTGAAAACCACATGAACGCCACCCTAGGTGAACCACGAGAACATCATCCGCCTCCTCCAAAATTAATTGAGCTAAGGCTCGTACCTAAATAATAATAATAATAATAAAACACCTAATACGAATCCTAAAACATATATTTTAAAATATTTGTTGTAGTAAAAAATTAATTATATTCATCCTAAGTAGTAAAAAATTAATTATATTCATCCTAAACATTTCTTACCATTCGTCCTAAAATTATATGAAAAAAAATAAATAACAAAATCAAAATGAAAGAACTTTTTTTCAAGGATACGTGTCCGTCGAAAGTTAATCTATAAACCTAAAAAATAAACCTTCATAGCCAAATATTGCGAGATGAGAATCAAAGTTTCAGCCAATTAATTCCAAATATTGCAAGATGAGAATCAAAGTTTCAGCCAATTAGTTATTGCCTAAATTAAAAAAAAGGTATAGAAACAGAGATTTTGAAATCATTTATTTTGTTTGAAACCAAGTATACATCTTCATCTCTAGCACCCCATTCTGCCAAAGCTGGCCGTCCGAGCAGAAGGCGGCCAGCGGAGATTTTTCCTACATCACATACAGAAAGTGCCAATTGATAGCTTATAGAATGTTGTTGCCAAAAAAGATTACAAAAAAACTACTCAAAAACTTTCCAAACAGCCGACACAACCACACCAAATATCTTGGGGGGAAAAACAACCAAGGTTTCAATAATAAATACAAAAACAAAATTTCAAATATGTGATACATAATAAGTGACGTTAAGAAAAGAACGCTGATACAATTTAGGCACATGCTCACGGCAACATCCAACGATCAAATACTATCACTGTTATTATCTAAATATCAACTTGACCGGTAATAGTCTATTCCCGAGTAGGCTCACAATAACCAGGAAAGCAGCATCTTAAGTTTCTTCATGAAGCATTGAGTGTGGTAAAGACCGAGTCTACTGCCTGCGGAGTGTTTGCCAGAGAAGTTTCATCTTCAGGATCAAAAAGGAGAGCGAAGATGAATGAGTCTGCAAACAATGTAGCTCAGTGTGGTAGAATTGTGTTTTCTTTGAGAAGGAAAACAAAATTTTACATGGATTGTTCAATGGAAAACATGCACAATTGAAAGCAAATAATATTCAAACAACCATGACTTGTTCAAAACATAATATCAGACCTGCACTCGACCAGAATAAAAACCACAGATTAACCAGAATGATTCTTATTTACTTCAATATTAGATGGATAATATATTTTACAATTTTGACATAACAATAACCAATTTATCTACTTTAATATTGGATTAATCGAGATATCCTTTCATCAATACTTATTTTTTACGTTCTAGTATATTAGATATATTTAGAATGGCTAATGTATAATATATGATTTTTTATAACTAAAATGTAGGATTATCGTTATATTTATGCAATGAATTGATTAATCAAAGGTTGGCCGACTAGTCAGCTTGTCCAGGTCAGTTCTTGATTTGATATGCAATTGTAGTTCGACCAGTTGACCAACTAGTTCAACTAGTCAAGCAGTGTTCTGGAGCCTTCTAGTTTGATTTCTGAACCAATTTTTAACGATGATTTGAAGAACAAGAAGACAGTGCACAGGTAGAGGGAACATGGACAACACGAACCTGTATGTCGCGGAGCAAAAGAATTTGATTAATCGTCAAGGTAGTAGTAAGATCCAGCAGATTTCTGATCTCGATCTTTGGTAGAGTCCAACTTGTTTATTCTGGGCCTGTAATTGGTTGGATCTCGACGGAAAGTAATGTCAAGATGCTGCAAGGAAGGCCAAGAAATGATACATCATCTTCTTTTGCCAAAAGCAAAGATAATGAAAAACGTGATCCAGAACATTCAAATCAATTAAGCGAATAATTTATAAATGCCAAAGGCTGATGATTGATTCTAGAAGAACTCCAATCACTGACAGATCCTGCAAACAACTTATTTAGAGGGAGGAAAAATAATTAAAGATGGTGGAAACTAAATATTTGATCTGTACTCACAGATAAGAATAGGTTCATCCCGGATACCAAAGACTGAGGCGCATTAGCGACACAATCAATAGAAGGCCGTCCCTCATAAACGATGACTTTATCAGCTAAGTAGGTTGCCATGATGAAATCATGCTCAACAATGAAAGCTGTTTTCTTTGCATGCAGAATGAACCTTTTAATCACCTTTGAGGCAACGATACGCTGCTCTGAATCAAGATATGCACTTGGTTCATCTATCAGATATATATCTGCAGGCTGCATAAAGATTCAAGAATTAATATCTCATAAAAAAATATCAGAGATGTTATTCAAGTCCACAAGTCGTACCATTTGAATAATGGTCAAAATGCAACTTAATGAGAATCTAAATGAAAATCAAGATTCAAAGATTATGGATTATTGAAGACATTTATATGAGTCCTCTCTAGAACTGAGTTATTCAACACTAAGTCACACAGTATACATATAATTTATCCAACAAACAATTTAATATAAGAACAGATAAATACTAGAAAGACAAACCTTGCCGAGACACAAACATACTGCAACTCGTTGTAATTCTCCACCAGAAAGATTCACAACTTCTTGGTCCATTAATTGCTCAATTTGCAATGGCTTCATAACATCACTCACAAATTGTGGATGCAAATATGAATCCCGTATTCTCTGATGCAGCAAATGCCTTACAGTTGATGGAAACTTTGGACTAATTTTCTGAGGCTTGTATGAAACATTAAATTCAGGTATTTCAACATCTGAATCTTCCACAGTATCAGGCTTCAGTAATCCTGCCTGGAAATTGCCAAACACAAACAAGATGAGCAAAGTGAAACTATGGCTTCTAGCTTGTGTCACAACCAAATGGCGAAACTCTAGCAACAGAAGGAAATTAACACCAGGTTCATATGCAGCAGGAATGATTCCTAAAACATCCACAGAAGAAATCACAAAAGGACACAAAACATTGCATACAATCATTATTAATCTAAAGAATTTACATACATGCCATTTACTATTCAGTCCATTGCAATGATCATTAGATAGGCATCAAAATAATTGCTAAATTCTAATAAACTTATGTAGTTGAATGCCACAAGAAACTTGCTGTAACCTCATTTAGAATATGGCCAGTAGGAATATAATAACTCCATAATTTAGTATGCTCATGCAGGAATACAATAACTATATAATTCGAGGGGGACCAATTCATATACATAACATTGTGTCGCTTGACAATTATTAAACAGTGCAACAAAGAAACATGAAAGCAGAGAAGTGAAGGATGCAAATTACCAGCATCCTTATAAATGTCGTCTTTCCAGTTCCATTCTCACCCAGCATCACAATTATCTGAGAATCAGTAAATTCACCCTCAAACACTTTAAGTTTGAAATTCCCTTGGGTTTTAGTCATGGTAGGATATCGATAACGTTGGTATGTCTGTATATCCTCAGCGCTTTCTTGGGGAGTCTCAGCAACCTAAATGATGCAACAAATTTAGAATAGAGTTTCTCATGCCATATGTTTTCCACTAGCACAAGGCTCTACCTTAAATGTAAGTGATTCATCTCTAAACCGGAGATTTTCTGTTGGAACAAAGCCAGCCAAAAAAATGTTGATTCCTTCTCGCACAGAGAAGGGTAATGTAACAACTCCATAAGCACCTGGCTTCCCATACAAGCAACAAATGAAATCGGACAAGTAGTCCAGTACACTCAAGTCGTGCTCAACAACAATAACATAGCTGAGAAAAAACAAATAAGAGAGTTGGGGACTTTTGATGTTAGACCACAAAAACCACTTAAAAACAATAGACCCAGATACCTGTTAGGCCTAAGGAGGGAGCGAACAACTTGTGCTGCTTTAAGCCTCTGCTTCACATCAAGATAGCTTGAAGGCTCGTCAAACATATATATCTCTGCATTTTGTATAGCAACTACTGCAATAGCAAATCTTTGCAATTCCCCACCAGACAAATCCCCCACATTTCGATCAATAACTTGATTTAACTCCAGATCAGCACATAGTTCAGCCTTCATCTCTCTCTCATTTTTTTGGTCTAGAACCTGACCCACATTCCCTTGAACAGCTTTTGGAATGTGATCCACATATTGGGGTTTGATGATTGCCTGCATTATACAAAAGAAATAAATTTAGCATGAAGAGACAAGCCGCTAATTGTTATATATTATTATATTAAATGTAATCAATAAAGCAGATACATACTGAAATATGAGAAAATATTTCATTGTTAAAATAATACTAAAACAGTAAGCATATAAAAGATTTGATAATCAGAAACCAAGGTATTTTACATGCCTTTGTAAATGACTAAAAATTTGGCGTGAAATTTGAGTACCAGAAGACTAAAGATGACCTGATATCTAATGAACCATCACAGGCAACTTGTGTGGTCCAATATACATATGCAACAGAAGCCAGTACATACGAATACGTGAAAAACTTATATAATAAACTGAATAAGAAACTCTTATTATTATTTATACTTATTGCATCAGGGAAACCAGCACCCCGAAGCAAACACATAATTGCTTTCTATGTTCAGATTTTCATCATTCATTTCCGTCATTATCTTGATTCTTGACATGTGTATCAACCACATCAGCTTAATTTTTAGCAAACAAACCAGAGAAATTGTGTTCCTTGCATGAATCTTCACAATCACCATAAAAATTGCTAAAAAATTTGACTATTAATATTGTTGCCTTATGCAAATCAGTCAAATACATGATGTTCGATTATCTGATGAACTTGAATGCACAATGAAGAAACTTGGCCAAAATTCTTTGAGGGTAAAAAAAAATTAGGCTTTGAGAAACTTAGCTGGAGGACAAATGTCAACCAAAACTAAATGAAACAGTCTATTAGGTTATCAAGTGCATAGATGGAAGTAATCATCTGCCAGGTATCTAGCCTACTACAGAATAAGTATAGAAAGAAGCAAAACATGCTTTTGAGCACCTTTAGATTGTCCTCCAGTATACGCGTGAAATAATTCTGAAGCTCTGAGCCACGGAAATATGTCAAAATCTCTTGCCAATCAGGAGGATTCTGCAAAGAGAGAAAAATTAAATAACACTAATATATACTCCAAAGGAAACTACAAAATTAGTTAATTACATTGAATCGGCCCAAGTTGGGCTTCAACTTCCCAGCCAGTACTTTGAGTGCGGTAGACTTCCCTATACCATTTGTCCCAACCAGGCCCAGAACTTGTCCAGGTCTTGGAACTGGCAATCTGTATAAGCATATATCCATTATGCAAAATAAATAAAAAGAAGTAAAAAAAAAAGACCATATTATAACATACAAATTTCACTTACCTATGCAGTTTAAATGTGTTTGGTCCATAACGATGGGTTGTATCTTTATCCAAGTCCTTTGGTAGGTTGATAATCTGAATGGCCTCAAATGGGCATTTCTACAATCAAAGAATAAATAGTAACAAAAGTCAGAGATATATTAAGTCTCTAAGATGATCAATGTCAAAAAAATATAATTAAATCCAAAAGGAAGACCAGGAGACCTTGACACAGATACCACATCCAATGCATAACTCTTCAGAAATGAAAGCAATTTTTGAGGCAGAAATCACTTCTATACATAGTTTTCCTGTTAAAAGCAAATGATAAATTGAACAACATAATTCCTCTAGACAAATAAGTACATAATACAATAAAAAAATGATATTCAAATCAAAGTAGCAGACTATGCATTCTAGTACTATGCCAAAACTAAACAGATAAAAGCATCAAATCTCATGATCTACTATAAAAGCTGTAAAGTCGAAGAAAAATACCTTTTTGATATAAAACATTAAGTTATATTAATTTTTTATCATTGTAATAATGTTTAGCATGCCCATGTATCCAGTGATGAAAAATAAGAAAGATTCCCACGTCTCATTTTGTAATCCAATCTGTTAATCGAATCTAGACACTTATCTTTGAAAGAAAATGAAAATAACATCTGATTTTATAAATTTGTTAAACCAAGGAACATGCTGAACCATATTCAATGTTTTGCCTCAATAAATTGTTTAGCCCCTTGGATAGCCTAAACATTGAAAAACTTAATTAATCTAACTAGAACTACAAATCTAACAAAAGGTATATTCGAGATGCAAATGCCAAATGAGTAGTACAAAAATTATGTTGAATTAGGAACGGTATCCATAAAATAACTATAAAAAATGAAAATTTTGAAATAAAATAATAAATAGCGCTTCCTAAATGTAAGCAAGGATGTGCAGACCAGTTTTGACAACCGGGCAGCTCTTCTTGCACTCCTGGCGGCACTTCTTCGGCTTGCATCGATCAGAGCTGACGATAGCGATACGCGTCAGTCGATCCGACATGATTGAATACGAAGACCTACCACTGCAAGGTAACGCGAGCCATGATCCATGAGAAGAGAACGGAGACCAAGTTACACGGAATCAACAAATCGAGAGCTCATAAAGGTACCGAAAACAAAACCGGAGCTGGAGGAGCGGAGAAGGCGGCGGAATCGTACCTCGACTCCCTTCAGATGCTCGCTGAGGAAGATGGCGGAAACCCTAGCGTCCATAGCAAGCGACGAGCTATATATATCACGGGGGAAACGTGTGGGAGACACGGAGAGGAACCGGGAGCTCTACCGGGTCGGGTGCGTCGGGTTTCGGGTCGATGAGCTTCACGAAAGAGACCCATTATGGAAAACAGCTTCTAAAATAATCGTAATAATATTTTGTTGAAGACTAGCAACAACAATACAAATCATTTTTTTTAAATAGTTTTTTAATTAAAAAATTATTAACAAAATAATTTAAAATGATTTTGGGTAGCCTCGGCCTCGTGACCGCCCTGAAATCCGTCGGCGACCGTACGGAGCCTGCTCTTATAGCAACTACCTCGCCTCCTCACCGGCAGAACTTCTAACTCAACCTCCCTTTCTCTCTCTTTCCGAGGTGTTCTTCCGGAGATCGATTGATGGGAAAGAAGACGAGCTGGCTGTCGACAGTGAAGAGGGTCTTCATGTCCAAGGAGGCTTCCCACTCGCCGTCCAATCGCCGGGTAATGTTCCTCTTCTCCTATCGAGCTCGACCGATCGCCTTCGATCTATGAATGCCGTTTAACGCTCATTGCATGCCTTCTTCTTGTTCGGATTAGCGGGAGAGGCAGAGGGAGGCGGCGGAGGAAGCGGAAGCGGAGGGGAACAACGAGGTGTCGGCTGAGATCGTGTCGGTTGAGCATTTCTCAGCGGAGACGTCGCCGGATGCGACCAACCACGGCTGCAGAGATGAAGAGGAGCAGGACCGGGTGGTTATAGTGGAGCGGGAGCGGGCGATAGCGGTGGCGACGAGGGTGGCTGTAGTCGCCGCCGAGGCGGCGGTGCAGCTGGTCGGCGGCGCGCGGACGTCGAGGAAAGACCGAGCGGCTGTCGTCATCCAGTCGTTCTACCACGGCTATTTGGTGCGTTTCATATCTTCCCCTTCTCTCTCTACGCATTAAGATTTGTAACTGAAGCTCCATGTTTTCACTCCGAAATTCTTGCTGTTGAAAACACAATAAATGGATGCAATTACCATTGCCCCATGACAAAGGGCATCATTGTTGGTGACGCAATGAATTGTTTCACAAGAACAAGTTAAAGTTGCAGTGCCGGACTTTTCACATGAACTGGCTCGCGCCATTCCAATTGCTCCGATTTGATGGCAAGAGCAGAGTCGCGACCGTGTTTGAAGAACTAGTTGCATGGCAAAAGAACTAGCTTTTTAGAGACTAGAAACAGTAGCGTCGATCATGAAGTATCTGCTGCGCAGGCACGGCGAGCGCGGCGAGCGTTGAGGGGGCTTGTGAAACTGCAGGCGCTGGTGCGAGGCTACCAGGTACGGAAGCAGGCGCAGACGACGCTGCGCTGCATGCAGTCGCTCTTCCGCGTGCAAGCCCTTGTCCGCACCCGCCGCCTCAAGCTAGCCACCACCCATCGCAATGTCCTCTTCTCCCCTTCGCCCGATGACCACGATCTCTACCGCTTCCGTCACACGGAAAACAGGCGGCCGCGCGATTACCACCGCCTCGACGTGGAAGAAGACGACGATGAGGACGGCGAAGAGGAAGGTCCAGGCAATCGGCCTATTTGCGCGATCCAGAGCCCGTTGAAGGACTGGGATGGACGACAGCAGAGCGTGGACGCCATCTCCGCTGACTCCCAGAGCAAGCACGAAGCCGCGGTAGGCCGCGAGAAAGCCCTCGCTTACATTTGCACTCATCAGGTTGCGTATTAAATTGCTAAAGTTTTCGATTTATTCATCTGGAATCGGATTTCGCTTTAACGGCGTCAGCGGCAGTGGCCGCCGGAGCAAGTGAAGCCCCAGTGGCGATGGAACTGTCTGGAGCGGTGGATGGCTGTTGAGCAGTGGGACGCCCGTCATGGCGCTCCTCGGCCATCCCCCGTGAACTCCTACGCCACGGCCACGGCGGGCATGGACGGCGGCCTGTCGGAGAAGACAGTCGAGATGGACCCTGGAAGAGCCAGCCCATTCAGTCCAGCCGCGCACTATTCCTACCACTCTAAGGATGGGCCCGTCCGACCACGGGCGGCGGTTCCCAGCTACATGGCGGCGACGCAGTCCGCCAGAGCCAAGGTGCGGACCCAGACGCCACCGCAGGCCATGGCCAAGACATGGACTAGGAGATCGCACTCAGGTAATGTTGCCGACTCATCAAGCTCCGGCGGGGGCACGCCAATGTATCTGGCTGCTCGAAGCCCCGGCCACATCGACGGAGTTGGGCTTAATGCGCAGAGAAGGAAGCACACTGGTTACAACCCGGACTCCAGCTGCGACTGAGATCACCACGCGCCGCCGCTCCGAAGAAGAAGGTGATCGAGGATTATAGTTTGTCCCAGCTATATGAAATAATAACAAATATACACATCAAATGAGAAAGAGGAAGATCAAAAAAAATTTGATTAGCAACAATAAAATAAGATAAAATTTATTTAAATATAAATGAAGATATAGTAGGGGATAGAGTTCAATGACGTAAAAGGATTCATATAATCGATCTCACATAGTGGGATAAGACTTGATTGTTGTTGTTGTATAGTTTGCCAGATTACCGATGACATTACTGATAATTCTTGATCAAGGATCTATCTGACTATGTAATAGCAATTATTGCGTTCATTAATACCAATAATTTGACAAAGCTAGTAGTCTTTCTCCCCAGCAGAACAGAGAGTCATGATTGACCAAGAATATTTGATTAACTAATATTCTTGATGCTGAAAACTGGTTCGTACACTGCCAACAACTCATTTTACAACTTGGTTTGGTAATGGGGAGAAGGTAGCTCAGGTAGACTAATTGGGGAAGTCAATGAGATTATTTTCATGAAAATTACTTAATTATTTATGAATCCTTATGAATGGACTCAAGAACAATGAAGTCCCTTGCTAGTTGCTAGTCATGCATATGGAACATGAGACATCAAAGCTAAAGACAAAATTAGGGGCAAAGTGTTATTAAAGGACTTTTCCTTGAATAAGAAACATGACTCAAATGGCAGAAACAATACATTAAAACAAGAATCCTTAGGCAAAAGTCAGAATTGAGCAATCTTATTAGTTGGAGTTCATTTGACATTCAAAATGATCAAGGAATACATGTTTATTTGGTCACCTGTGTTTAAAGCTAAAAAGGGAACACTGAAAAGTAGAAAAAGCAATAAGTTGTTACCTTTTAATGATAGCTAATGTTAAGCTTCACTGCTCAATGTTAAAGTGTTTTTAAGATGATGGAAAGAACTAACAAGCTGTATATTCTATATACCTGCTCCTTTTAAAACTAAACCATGATTTGAGAGTTGGTAATGAATCTAATAAACAAGGCATGAAAAAGAACCCTTCTTTGTTTCTTCCCCTTTTCTTTATAATAGCAGCCAAAGCAATCCAAGCTGTGCCTCAGCGAAAAGAGTTAAATCTTATCGTTACAGGTAGTTTTTCCAATTCCATGCTCCTTTTCTCACTTCTCTGATTCAGTGGTAGTATGAAGTTATAGTCTTTGACAGTTTTTCATTCTTTCCCTTGCTTGCAGACGAAAGAAGAAGACACTTCAAGATTTTCTACCTTCTAAGTTTGCCTTCATACTATGGTAACATCTCCATCTGCTTCCTCTATGTCTGATAACCTGCCGGAGGAGTCGAGCTTGGATGTCTCCATTCCACAGAACCAGCTGTTGTCGGAAAGTCTCAAGGTTTTTTTCTTGAAATTTTTGCTTAGTCTGAATTCTGAAGGAAAAGCATGGATCATTCTTGCTATTATGTTGCATATGTTAACTCAGTAAGCTTTCATTGCAAAAATGGAGGTTTTATCATTTTAATCATGCAGTTAGGATTAACATCCAGAAGACACCTTTGTTGGATGTTCATATTTGATAGTCATGAAGTATGACAGGACTGTTTTTATAGATTAAATCATTTCTGTCTAGTGGAGTTTGATAACCAAAACTTGGAACTCTATTTTGGCTATCTCAAAGAAGTCCCAACTTTTCACACTCAGCAAATCTTGAAGATCTTAATAGGTTGAAAACATGCAAACTTCATTATGATCTTTTCACCTTGCTTGTTGGTTTCAGGGTCTGAGGAACATGCGATCGCAATTATACTCGGCAGCTGAATATTTTGAACTATCTTACAAGAATGACGACAAGAAAGAACTGTGTGTTTGTTTGCATGTACACTATCCTTGTATTCTCTAGATTTCAGATGGTTGAGTTTTGCCTAATTTGAGACCACTTGATCCATTTCATCAGAATCTCAAAGACTTTGAAAAGTTATACTCTTGAGACTCTTGCTGATGCTGTGAATCAATTAGGCTTAGTGTCGAATAATGTAAACAGCCTTCTCCATCAAGAAGTTAATGACATCTCTGCAACAGAGTTTCAAGTATCATGCATTGAGCAGGTATCATCAACTCAATCCTTCCCTTCACCCCCAAATGCAGTCGTTCGTGTTCTGATACAAGTGTTCTATCTTTCCGACATTAGAGACTTCATACATTTCAAGCATGTCTAGACAAGGAAGGCCTTCATGAACAATCCCATTTGATCAAATCTCCAAAGCATCACAAGCACTACATTCTACAAGGCAGAATGATACTATCTCTGATAATTATTTACCACATCGAATATCAATGCATCTATCGTTACATTTTTCTTAAGTTTGTGTTGGTTGGTTATCGATATAGGTGATGAACCTACACAAACGTATGAAGGCATATATCCACCTCAAGAAGCCAGCAAACTAAGAAAGCATCAAACTGGTAATGCTATTTTGTCATGAGATATCACACTTTGTATCATTATATCACTTGGATTAAATCATCTGAAAAGTGTTAGATTCATCAGTCAACACTAACATGTACATGTTTTTGCAATCTTTTCAGCAGCTCGACGCCGGTTGCCTCCTCCTCCTCCTGTCCTTAGTTCATACAGGAATGCTCATTCACAGCCCCCTTTGCATTCCCTCAAGACTAACAATAATTGTGCTCTTTACGACATAGAAAGAAGAGAAAATTCACAACTTCAAGCAAATCGACCATTTATATCTGACTCTTTGCCGAAGGTATGATGATTAGAATCTTGTTTTATACTCTATATTAGCTACTCATTATGCTTTCTAGTGAGAAAGCAGTCGAGCTATTAGTGCAAAAAATGAAGAACAATGTAGCAATTAATAATCCTTGTTTTAAGTTGCAGTATTATTTGGAGTCGCAACATTCACTTCCAGTATACTTGCATGATGGTGAGAGGAGCAGACGCAGAGAGACTGCGGAGGGATATAGAAGAAAAAAGAGAGGATTTTTCAAGGGCTTGTTCTCAAGGAAGAGTTCATGGACTGATGAGCCTATGTATAATTATTTAGATGAATATTGAGTAAGCTCAAGGAAGAACAAAGACAAAACAATATAATAACCACTGTTTTTTTTTTCAATAAAATAATATTAATATATTATATAAAAAATAATTATATTTATCTTAGGTGTTTTTATAATTCATTTTTAAATGAGATAATTTTTTTTTTCAAAAATATATTTTCATCGAGAATAAATTTTTATTTTATTGTAATAAATCTGTCAAATATATATATTTTTATACCATCCTATCATTTAGTCAATTTAATAATATTAATAATGAGGGGCAAAATGCGAAAAGCTATTTCACTTGAGGCAAATTTGACGGGGAGTGTATTCATAAATGATAGACTTATAGGAGTAAAATAAAATTTGCCCCAACAACCAATTCGTTCCCTTGGTCGCGAAGCCGTCGCCGCGAAGAGAAAGGGCGACTCCGGCGCTCGCCATCCGAGGTCCTTCCGCGCTGTCCCGCTGCGCTACAGATCGGAGTGTCTCGATTGGTATCTAGGAATTGCCTCCCATGGTAAGGACAAATCCAGATCCTCTTTCTGATTCGTTTAGCGGCTTTTGCCTTCTTCCTTGCTGATCGATTTGGGGAAATCCTGATGCTGATACTTGGCTGCTCCTGCAGTCGGCGCTGTTCAATTTCCACTCGTTCCTGACGGTGGTGCTGTTGGTGATCTGCACCTGCACCTACATCAAGATGCAAGTTCCTGCCATTCTCGAGCAAAGAACCGGGTAATTACTCCCAGGTTTTCTCTTGTTTGATAATATTCTCTGTTCTATACGATTCTATTGTACGCTAGTTTTCTAGGCTTGTTTTTTGAGAGACAGTATCAGTTTAGGTGACTCGTGAGTTGCAGAAGGAATGTAAAACATGAAAGTTGTTTATTTTTTGAGACGCCATTGAAAGGTACTGTAAACGGAGGTATTAAATATAATGAAGTTGGATCCTGGGGTTGAAACGATTGGAGAAGCAATGGGATTTACTAAGAGTTAACTTCAACTGACATATTGACACTGATCATTATGATGGCTTGGAACACTATTTAGGAACAGAAGTCTGAAAACTCATATTCAAGATGTCTCCTGTTACTTGAATAAAAGGTTCAACCAGCTCTTTTTGATTTTGCAGAAGATTGTAAAGCATTTTCAATCTTGGAAATCCTGAAAGTTAACTAGCAGACACTGTGAGCCATGTGGTAATTTTTTCAAATACTATCATGATTCTAGAAAATTCTCAGTTGGAAAACATTTTCAAACTTCCGTATTAGGTGTTTGTCAGGATTATTAGTCATTCCAGTTACTGTTTTCTTCTATATTATGTGCCCCAAAATTATTGTTCATATGTTATCAGAGTTGTGCAGCAGAAGTCATTACACTTGTTCACTCGCATTTTCTTATTTCTAAATGTTCATGCATTTCTCATGGGTGAAGGGTTGAAGCACATCACAACGTGTTCTAGAATCTAGATGTTGACTTTTTAATCTTTATCTTAACCAGTAAGTTTCAGTATTTGATTTTGTAGTTTTTTGTCAGGTTTCGTGGTTTCTTCTGGAAGGCTGCTAGAATAGGTATGTTATTGAAATCAATAATTGTTTGGAATGAATCATGCTTGTTCTCTATCTTATGTAAAGCTGGTAGTGCATTAAATAGAAGTATTATATAGGAGTTTATTTAGCATATGTATATAGCAATGTGTTGAGGAAAATATGGTTGATGATGATGTATTTTGCGTCATAATGACATGCAAACAATCTTAAACCTAATTGATTAAAATATCTGTCTTATATTTTTTGGGTCAATGTTTGCAATTTTGATTATTTCTTTTGTAATTTTCATAGAAATGCACTTTAATGTCTGATGATTGTGGTTAGATTTGTTCTTGAAATGTGCTTCTTTTCCCTATTGATGGTTCTAGCTTGTTTATAGTGTGTGCATTGACTAATCACATTTTCTTCCTAAAACTTATGCTTATTGTTACTGGATTATGGAAACTAATGTTAAATTAGTATGGAATAGATTCCAAATATATGGGACAGGATTAGCATTCTTGAGAAGGCAACATACAATGTTAGTCTATTGCTTTTGCAATTCTTTTCATCTTTATGCAATTTCAGGCTTCGCTAAGTGTATTAGTGCTCAGAAACACTTAGTTCAGTATGTATATTAGTACAAGATGCATTCATCCACCTGCCCTACATATGCCTTAAACAGATTCTCATCCCTTTCTTTATGAATCTGGCAATCTTAGAGAATGTATTAACCAATCACATTTTATACCTGCATTCTAGCTTTCCACTATTTATGTGGAGAGTACAAAATGCTAAATTATTATATCCTTCTTGAAAATGATTGTTGACAACATCAGGATAATAGGATATAGTGTGCAATATATTGACGGATAACTGGTTTAAGCCATACACTGTAGCAATTGTAGCAAATTTGCCATACATGAACTATAGGACATGTTGCATTTGCATAAATAAATTTTGATGCATGATCATCTTCATAAACTTTTCCATCTTTCAGTATCTTTCCTGCTCTTTTTCAAGCCTTTGTTGTTGAAGCTAGGAGAGTACACAAGTCCCACGTTGGCAAATGTAGTGGTGTCTATATATTGAAGGGTGTCCTAACTAAGAGATTAGTCATTGGAGTATATGCTTGAGCTACGAGGAAGCATGTCAATGTTAGGATTCTCCTTACCTATTTTTGGGTTCATCACTTTACACAGATATTCTTGAAAACATTCTCTTTCGTTAGCTCAATTACTTCATCACTTAACACTTGGCCTTTATTTACGTTAGTTTACTTTGTTGCTTTTCATCTGATAGATTGATGGTGTATCTAACTTTATTTCCATATTTATACTTTTAAGAAGTTCAAAGCCTCAATTCGAAAGATAACCCATGCAACGAACAAATTGCATCAAATACCAATGTCTCACCACACAACCTTACCAATGGCGTCTACTAATTAGATTTCACTTTGGACTTTAAAAACTGAAACATTTCAATCTAGATTTGATTTTCATTTTCCTCACCAAATCAACAAATCGAACTGTGTCCACTCTGCACCTATTCAATTTGCCATTATGTTCCTTTTTTGTGGTTGATAAATATAAGATATTGCTGTGAATTTTATGATGCACATCTTATCGGACATCCATCTTTATTTTGCTTCAGGTGAGCGCCTAAGCCCATGGGTAGCCTTGGGTTGCTTTGCGATGGGCATCTCCACATTATTTTCTGACGGATGTAAGTTATTTTGGTAAAAACAAGCAAGTTTGAAGACAGTTGTAACTAGTAACAGGAAACCAAAAACTTTTGGTCGTTGTCTCCCAGCATATTTTTGTTTTGTTTTTGCAATATTATCCTTGCTTTCTTGCACTCAATTTTGATTTAACTGAGTGATATCGAGTTCTGATTTATAGTTATTGAAGCACAAAATACTCGAGGGCTGTTCATATCATGGCATTAGTTAGGAAAGTAGTTCTTTTAACTCTATTGACCAAATAGTTTGCTAATTGATCAAAAAAGACTGATGGATACATATGTTTAATTTTTAATCGATCAGGGAAAGTAACATACAAACTGAAAAGGAAGGGGGGATGAGACATTATTATCTTGTATATTTAATAGGAGTACGTTAAATAAGATACCAGATGAAGTTCATCTGAGAAGGTTTAATTTAAAATTTTTAAAAGCAGAGCAAAAAAGTCGATCAATTATTCTGATAAAAATTCAAGCACCAAGCAAATAAAATTTGCCTTTTTAGTTTAATTTTACACCATGAAAATTATAAATTACTATATTATTTGAATTCTTCCGGCCTCGTCATTGGGCGCCGCCGCCGCCGGCGGCCTCGTCATCATTAGCGTCGTCCGCCACGGCGGCCGCGGCTGCTGCCTTGACGACCACCACCTCCGCCATCTCCGCCGTCTTTCGTTTCCGGTCGGTGATCTGCCTCTGTGTTGATTTGTAGTAGATGGCGTAGAGCACCAGCTGCGCCACGGCGAACATCACGCCCAGCGCGTTGGGAATCTGCATGCAAATTACAATCAACAAAAAAAAATGATTAATAAGATTGAATTTGAAACAATTTGATTTTATAAATTTTTTCGATGATTATTAGAATAAATTAAAAAATATTAATGAATTATTTTTTATTAAAAAATAAATAAATTCTACGATGCATCATAAGTAAAATTTAAATTTCTTAATTATTTATTAAAAGACATAATTATTGTACCATTAATTCGGATTACAAATAGCAAAAACAGAAGCCAAAAAAAGGTGATGCGTCAGGGTCATTCAGTGTCTGGTGGCAGGAAATCGTTCACGAGAGTTTATTTCGTATCACGAGGGAATAGCAATTTTGAGTCTGCAAATGTTTTTGTTTCTTTCCAAGACCGAAAGAGAGAGAGAGAGAAAAAAGCGTCTAATTGCATGGCTAGTAGTGCAGTAGCCATGTTCTCTCTCTTACTCCAACATTGCATGTGATCTCTCTCTATCATTATTAGAACCTGTATATATATATATATAATTTAGACTAATATTACTTGAATTTGAGATAATTATTTAGCTAGAAAATAATTTATCTATCTAAGATAATAGTAAAATTGAAAAATATTGAGGAAGTAATAATGCTCACAGTGATGTAAAGGTCAAAGCGGATGAGAGCGTAGGCAGTCCAACAAAGTCCATTGAAGAAAGACGCAAGCGACAAACTCAAAGGCATGTACTCCACACTCTTTGTCTGTATCACCAATTTCTGATGACAACAGTAATAAAATTAATAATTATCATAACTTCATTGATTGATCATGTGTTCGATGTTCCTGAAAACTACTTCAAATTCCTTAAATTTTTTTCAAAGTGAATATCATCGATATTTCGATCGATGTATATACTTACCATGACAGATAAGGGGGCGGCGTACATCATGGTGCCGAAGACGACGCAGAGGACGCCGACGACCATCGAGCGGCGCTCGTGGGTGCGGACCGTGGTGAGCACCAGCAGCGCGACGGCGACGACGAAGGCTGCCTCGGCGGCCAGCATGGCGGCCACCCTCGCCCGCTGCTTTCCGCTCCGGGCGTGGACGAGGAAGAGGAGGACGTAGGCGAGCTCGATGGCCATGCCGGAGCCGTTGATGGTCAGCACCAGCGTGCTGTGGGGGTGCACCGCCGGCAGCCCGTACACCAACCACATCATGCAGTTCAGCAGCGTCGCCACGTACGGCACCGCCGAGAACTCCTCCACCGACCTCTTCTTGCATATCCTTACAAACGTCGGCCTGTGTTTATTTATCATCGACGACCATTACAATCTATAATTAATTAAACACAAACTAAATAAATATGCTAACGTACAGTGGAGACAAGAACAGAGCCAGTGCAATCCCATTCCCTGAAACATCGAATTTTTAATTAATTAAATCATGATCAAAAGAATGCAGTAGTAGTACACATATTGCGAAATTAAGAAGAAACACACCGAGAATACCAACTGCTGTGCGAATGGCCTCGGCAGAAACCATGATTCGTACTAAACTTGCAAGAGGGAGGAAGAGGAGTGGTGAAATATATAAGGACGGCTAGGGCCGTAAATAAGTCGAGTCGAGTTAAGTTTTGGAGTGTTTAAGTTTGTTTAATAAGATAACCGAAAGTCGAGCCGAGCCTAAAATGAACCAAGCTTTTGAAATGATTGTTCAAGTTAGCTTGGTTTATTTTTTATGAGCTTGAGCTTGTTTGAAGCTTGACTTGAGTTTGGTTCGTTAATTTAGATATTATCGAACTCTCACTTCAAGCTTGGCTTGAGTTTGATTTATTTAGATGTTATCGAGCTCCCAATTCAAACTTATTTGATTGTTTGAAATTTTTGCTCGTTTGATTGATTATTGAGTTTGATAATTCAAGTTTATTTATTTATTTTATTTAACATATTGATAAGAGTTTTATTAATGAATATGATTGTTCACGAACGTTGTTCACGAACGTTGTTTACGAACATTAACGAGCTGAACGCATATGTGTTCACACATATATATTCAAGTTTGTTTGTTTAGTTTAACGAGTTGTTCGAGCTTGTTTGTTTAATTGATCTTGTGTATATTGAACGAACATAAACAAATTCTTATCAAGCTGAACACCAAACTTGTTCACGAACGTTTGGTTCATTTACAGCCCTAAGCACCATTATTAATGTTGAGTGGATTTGCTTGCATGTTTTATGTTTAATTCACTTGGCGCCTGCCTCGTGATACTTATATATATATAATAATTTTATGAATCATGTGGTAAAATATGTCTCGTTCATTATAAGCATTCATCATTATTGATCTGATAATAAGATAAAGAAAGTAAATCATGATGACCAAACGATCTCTCTAGGTGAAAATAATTTTATTCTCTAAGAGATTGTTCTCTCAGGATTCGATCCATACTTTCATGTGATAATTTATTATCTAAATATCAATTCGACTATCCCCATAGGGGCGATAATTTTATGAACCATCATCACTCTTAATGAGTCTTAATTTTATTTTTTTTCAATATGATACATACCAATGAAGATCATTTAGCACACTCCTCAAGGTATAACTGAGTTGGTCATCATGTGATAGATTTACATAATTGAGTAAGAGTTGATTCCCAGCGAAAATACTCTTTCATATGATGACTTGCTTCATTTTTCTAATTTACTCTCTCTTAATAATGTGAAACAATCATGTAGGGCCGCTAAAATGATGAATTTTATCTTTTGCATAACCAATACATGTAGCACAAGTCAATTTGAACTTTATTTATTTTATTTTTTAGGGGTTATTCAATTTAAATATTCAATTCTTCAAATCGATTAATTTTCGAGATGATTAATTTAATCTTAAAAAAAATTTAATCGATGATCAAAATAAATTGAAAAACACTTTTAAAAATTCATCCAAATAACTAATATTTTTAAATTTATCATCTTATTAAAAAAAATTATAATATATCATAATTGACATTTAATATTTAATATTTAATTAATCACTTTCGCTTAGAGGGTCTAACCTTATATTAGCCATCCAACAAAAAATAAAATAAAGTTGTATAGTGCACGTATTATACAATTTGACTTGTGTGCTAAATATATTAGTGCACATATTACTCAAGTTGTATAGCGTCAGGCTTTATAATCAATAAATATATAACTTATTATAAAAAATATAAATCAAATAATAAGTAAATTTGGAAAGATCGATTTATCTCTTAAAAATTTTCTATTAATTATCAAAGTGAAATAAGAAATGTTTATGATGAATAATTGAAGTCTAGTATTTTTTGATTATGCGTTTTATTTAAAAGAAAAATTCCTACAAATATATCATAACTGAGGATCAAACTGTGAATATCTTGATCATAATCTGAATATCCTGTCACTGTACCCCGAGGGTAATATATAGCTTATTACAAATTGATTGTTAAAGAATATGTGCACTAATAATTAGAAGACGATTATAATAAACCCATAAGTACCTAGACGAGATAATATTATCCTGGAGCTATGGTATAACGGAAGGACATCAAGTTATCATTTAAGAATCTGGGATTCGATCCCCAATTATAATATTTTTATAAATATTTTTTCTCTAAATAAAGTGCGCAGTCATAAAATGTTAGGTTTTTGTATCATATGATGTGAATATTTTTTGATTTATTTTGATGATTAATGAAAAAAAAATTATGAGACTGAATCGATCCTTTAAAATTTGATATTATTTTATTTAATTTTTGTTTCTAGACGAGATAATATTGTCTTAAAAAGAATCACCTTCACCTCGATCTTAATTTTCTTATACGAAAGGATAAGTCAACCTGAAAAGGCATGTCAAGATCCATAGAGATGATTCTAAGAACGATATTATTAGGTCAGTGTCTAATAATAATTATTCAGTGATGATGCTATTAACAGGGGTGTCTTTAGCACCCGAAGTAGTAGTCTATCTAACCACTTGAAATGAGTGTATCTATCACCCAAAAAAGTGTATTATGGTAATAAAAATAAAAAGTTTGTCTCCAGCGTCTCCATCAATTCATTTCAGGACTAACACGAAGGAAGTAAATCATATGGACTAGTTTAGCTAGCCCGAACAATGACCAGTGCATGAGAGATGACAGAAACCTGGTCACTAACCAGGATTTGAACCTCAAACCTCATTGTGGCAACACCTCATATACTAGCCATCAGTCCATCCCGTGAGGATAGATCCAAAAAAGTACATATACAATATAAAGGGTGTCTAGATAGCCATCGGATGTTTCAAGAATCTAAAAATAATTAATATAATTCACATTGTCATACTATTAAAAATTATTAAAACATTTAAAAGACATATTTAAAATAATATAAATATATATTTAAATAATTAATAAATATTTTAATTAAATTATAAAAATTATAATAAATATGTACATTAAATGTGAAAAAAAAAAAGAAAAAAAAATTATTTAAGTATATACGATGATATAAAAGAGTTGATAAAATTTAATAATATAAACAAATTCAAATAATCAACTCATTTATGGGATAAAATTTAATTAATATGTTACATTAATTTTATTATCTGAGTAGAATATATATATATAATAACCTGGGACCCATTACTATATTCATTTTTTTTATAGGTACACGTAGATGTGTAATCATTGAAAATTAATATTGCCCTATTAAATTTTTATATCCGATGATAAAAAATAAAATACTCGTTTTTAATATCTCTCTCAATTTATCTCAAAATTAATATAAAAAAATTAATTCTAAAAATTAATTTAATTAACTCAAAAAATAATCAATACATAAAAAATAAAAATCTAATTATTTATCAAAATTTAATTTTTAAATTTTATAATAATAATAATAATAATTTATATATTAATTATCAATTCATTAATTATTAAACTTTCGTACAGTATTGACTCATTATTATCTTGCCCCTGTCCTGAAGTACTTATCAACTCCTAATACTGTACTACCAAAATTGTCGTTTACACATTAAAAAAATGAGATACTGAGTAGGAAGGGAGCATCCGGTAAACTTATCGTCATTTTTTAATGTGTAAACCACAATTTTGGTAGTACAGTATTATTGCGTAAAATGCAAAAATATCAGCGTTAACTTTATTTGTATTGATGTTAAAATTCCATTAAAATTCACATTTATCATCTCTTAATTCCAATACTAATGTTCAAATTGTCACTTAATGATTTTTTTTTAATTTTCGATTTATAATAAAATAACATAATTTGTTATTAAAAAATAAGATTTTTTTTTTAAAAAATATTACACTGTTTATGGAAAATTGGAATAATTTTTATTTCACTCATTTGCAGATTATTATGACTCATATTATGAATACAGCCATGCCTTTTTTTAATCTTTTGATCGAATGATCTAAGATTCTGTTTAAAAGTTTATAAATTTATATAATTATAAAAGGTCAAGTGACATCACAGTCACTTATAAAAATGATTAGCCTGCTTTATCTTTTACCTTAAACCTTTTTTATTATTTGCTATATTTTTTAAATTTAGAATAAGTACTGTTTTCTTTATTTGAATCATTTAAAAGACGTTCTTCTTGCTTTATTTTTATTTTTATTTAAAGTTAAGATCATGTATTCAAGATCTTCAGATTGATTAATCTTGGAATAATTTGACTATCCTATCGAAATTTTTTATTAATCATCAAAATAAATTTAAAATTATTTACAACATATAATTTAACAATCCAACATCCCAAATTTAGTATCTCATAAAAAAATATCTATCTTAATTAAAAATTGAAAAAATATTTAGAAGAGTATATGAGTTCATCTGCCACTCATTGCATCATAGCCCGGGCCGGGAGCACGTTCATTGTTTTTTTTTATTAACTTTCAAATTTTTATTAACTTTATTGCTCAGGTACGAATTAAGTAATAAGTAATTATTGTCATCTAAAAATTATATATATATAATATGGGGTGTCCGAAGCCTCAACTACTCTATCATGGATGGTTTCACAGGATTTAATCTACAGTGTAACAAATCTATATGTATATAATACTTAATTATTTAAATTGAATTAAAAATATAGTTTAAAATGATCAAAATTATTATAATTTTTAAAATTAAATCAAAATGAAATCATATTAATTAAATTAATAAAATATATTTTATATATAAAAGTAGCAGTTACTTCGTTTTAACTTTCTAAGAGCAAGGAATGCTATTATTTTAAGGAACCTTTCGCATTTTTTTAATTCCCCTTCGTATATCTATTACTTTTTATAATAAAGATAAAAAACTGTGCGCCATATCAGAAGGACTAATTTGCATGGCTATTGAATTAACTGATGATCTGCATTTCTAGGACCATACACCTTTGCCTTTTTTTTGTTTTGTTTTGTTTTGTTTTACACTTGTTGGTTAATTCTGGTCAAAATGCCAAGGGATAGTTTTTGGATAATTAATGATTCGGAAGAAACCAATCCTCCTTTTCCTTTCATATTCTTTGAAAATCTTATTGTTATAACTTTTAAATGCTTCCTCGTCTGGATTGTGAACATCCTTGGATGTCAACAGGAAAAAAAAAAACTCTAGCAATTCCAACGCGAGATCGGTAATATAATATATTGAAATGGCAATTGTACTCCGAATTCAGCCAATAAAATCAAAGAAGAAGGTTGTTTACCTTAGGGACCTGAATTATCCCCCCCCCCAAAAAAAACACACACTGTCTTGGCCCCTCCACTAACGCACGCCGGCCACCATTCATCGTACGTTTGCTATCTACCGAAGCACACAACTGAGAAGATTAATAAATGATTGATATATCCACCAAACGCCATTATTGCCATGGAGAGCAGCAGCAGAGCATCCTCCTTCTTCTTTCTCCTCCTCATCTTGTTTTTTGCGGCACTACCGCACTGGAAGCCAGCTGCCGCCGCTTCTTCCGGCCGATGGACGGCGGCCTGCAACGGGACAGCGGACGGTGGCCACCGATGCAGATTTGGGGAGGAGGAGGACGCCGAGGAGGAGTTCCAGTTGGATTCAGAGATCAACAGAAGGCTCCTCGCCAGCAGTCCCAAGTCCATCTCTTACCCAGCTCTGGACCCAAATAAACCAGTGTGCTACAGTGCTAACGGCAAGCCGTACAACTGTCTTCCGAACCCCAGCAACCCCGGCGGCGGCCGGACGTGCGAAACCAATTTGTATCGTTGTCAGTCGCCACCTTAGCAATTCCGCTCGCGGCCTGCAATAAGATCAACAAACTAGCGTCATTATTATCGTTGAGTGGATTTGCTTGACTGTTTTATGTTTAATTTGATTTGGCGCCTGTGCCTCGTGATGTGCTGATATATATATTTGCCCTCATCCATCTCACTCCTTCACGTATCTTAATTTTAATTTTTTGTTTATTATTAATATGATCTGCGCCAACGAACGATCATCGGCGGTAAATGATCAAGTTAAGTTAAAATATTTAAATTTATTTAATAAAACAATTGAATTAAGTTAAACTGAGATTAAAATAAATTAAATTGTTGAAATAATTATTTGAATTAATTTTTATTTATGAACTTGAATTTGATTTAGGTTTAATTTAAATTTAATTCAAGCTTAATTTAAGTTTGATTCAAGTTGAGCTTGATTTATTTAGATATTATCAAGTTTTTAATTTAAACTTGTTTAAATTGTTTAAAATATTTATTTTTTAAATTTATTTGATTAATTATTGAGTTTGTTTATTTGAGTTTGATAATATAAATTTATTTATTTATTTTATTATTTTATTTTTTTAATATATTAAAAAAGTTTTGTTGTTAAACATAATTAATATTATTTACGAACATATTTATAAATATTATTTATGAATATTAATAAATTAAATATATGTATTTAAGATTATTTATTTTAATTTAATGAGTTATTCAAACTTAATTTATTTACAACTCTAGAGCTTAACAAGCCATAAGGTGCCTGACGTTATACAACTTGAGAAATATGTGCACTAATACATTTAAGCAACTATTTTTTATGAGCCTAAGCAACAGGTCATGAATGACGTCGAATTGATCATAAATGACCCCACTATAGGAAAAATATCATTCGTCGCTACTACATTTTTAGTCGTCGCTATAAATATTTAGCGATGAATAATTATTATCGCTAATCTCATTGCTATAAATTTATTGTAAATCATAATTAGCGATGAAAGTAAAGATTTTGTTATTAAGATTAACGACATAATATAATATAAAGTATTGCTAAGATAATCATAATCATGGTTAAATTGGATTATTTTTTGAGATAATTATCGAAAAATTCGTCTCTAATATTAGCGACGACTTCCTATGTTCCATTGCTAATGTCTGCTAAATTAGCCACAACGTTTAAAACCTCGTCGCTAAATGTTAAATACAATCATGTTCAATGAATAAAGGTTAGCGATGAATTTCAGAAATTCGTCGCTAATGTATCGATTTAGCTCGATTTTGTGTTGGGGAAATTCATCATCACTCGATTGGTCTAACCGAATCAATCACCCTGATCGATTCAGTGAGGTTCTATGCTCGAGAAATTTTGACCAATTGATTGACTCAATCGATCATGAACTAATCGATTAGACCAATCGATTGGTCTAGCCGAATCGATCACTTTGATCGATTCATCGAGGTTTTATGCTCGAGAAATTTTTGATTAATTGATTGACTCAATCGATTAGGAATCATTTCCATCAATCAATTAAGATCCTTTCTGTGGCTGAGACAAATTTCGCCAATCGAAGGTTAGCGATGAATTATGAGGATTTCATCGCTAAAGCAATGGTTAGAGATGAATTTCAGAAATTCATCGCTAACCATATATTTTTTTTTAAAGTAATTTTATCAAGTTCACATCAAATTCTAACACATTAAGTTACAATATTACAATGCAACAAAAGTCACAACATCAAGTTACAACATTACAACATCAACACAACAAAGTTCACAACATCAAATTCACATCTTTAACAACAAGTTCACAACATCAAATTCTAAGGTGAAGGAGGAGGTGAAGCTGAAGAGGAATCAAGGATTGCAATGCTCTAGGTGTCAATCGGTTAAGAATTTGTTCAAACATATCTTGTCTTGATCTCATTAATTCCAACTCATCTTGGGTGCTTGCTAACTGAACTCGGGTGATTGCTAACTCTTCTTCTGTGCCTTCTAGTCATTGCTTGATGGATTCAAGTTTTTCACGCAATGTTGCGTTAGTTAACCTGGATGAGGAGGTGACATCTGAAGAAGTGGACTTAACTGGCTTTGGCCCACTTCCAAGTCCTCTAATTTATTCAGAACGAGTACCGATGACTTGATGACAAATTGTATTTGCAATTTGGGCTGCATCGATGTCATTTCCTAAATTTTCTTGTGTTTGAACATACTCTGTTGGGGTTGTAATGTTGCAAACATAGTCCCACATTGAAAATACATGGGAAAGATCATGGGCTTATAAGGGAAAGATCTCTCCATTGGTAT
>JBBUKS010000060.1:8819129-8861700 GCA_038050645.1 Hedychium gardnerianum
AAGGCGATGTGATGCAAGATCGACCCCTCCATTATGTCCATCCTCCCGCCGGCCTACATCAAGTATCCACGAACAGCCAATCCGCCGCCATCACAGGCCCCTCAGCGCCTCCGAGATCCCAGCAATCAAAACTAATTCGACGAAGACGGAAGCGACGAACGCGCTCGAGTTCGAAGTCGAATCCGTAACCGCAGAGCAACGAAGCGTAGCGGAGAGGGAGAGAGGGCGACGGGGGACGATGATATTTAACGGCAACACCAGATCGTTATTCCGTTCCATCAATCCACGACTTAAGACACACGTTCCCTGCAAGCAACCCAAGATGTAGTGTCTCGAGTCGCGACGTCGTGCCCTGCGGGTAGACCGCTCGCGAGCTCCGCCTATGCGGGAGTAGGAGAGCGGCTGGGCTTCACGGCTAAAGAAAGCCTCGCGCGCGTGTACTTGAGCGCAACAGAAGGGGAAGGAGAAGCCAAATTTTCAAGTCTATATTTAATAAGAGACACAATTGATGTCTCTTAAAAAATGAGGGAAAAAAAAATAAAAAAATAATTAATTAAATCGAATAACATAAATCAAAAAATGCTAATAAAAATTTATTTAAATGATTAACATTCTTAGATCCACTTCTCATTAGAGAAAAAATTTCCTATAATATATCATAACTGAGATTCAAACCTTAAATTTTTTAATTATTCATTGAAAGATCTAACAATCACCCCGTTACTCCGGAGGTGGGAAAAAACAAAGCAAGCACTACAAAAAGACGTTACATACATATAGCGGAAACATTCATCAAATCCACAGATACACTGGTTTACAACTCGATTCATAAGTAAATATTTTCCAATGCAATGCAATGCAAGCAAATCTGAGAGTGAACAGCACCCAATCAACAACGGTAGTGGCGAGCGAGAAGCCTCTAGACCAAGTAATAAATTTGAAGTGAGAAAAAATAACTCAATGCCCATTTTAAATGGGAAAAATGTGAATGCATCTTTTAAGACCAGTAAAACCGTCATCTACCACTTATTCTCAGGCGTTCATCACCTGCTTTGATTAGCCTAAGTCTCGAATCCAGCGGACAAGAAACATCTGTGGGTACTTGAGTTTGGTTATAAAGCCGTCTATATATATTTTTGAGCCCCGTATTTTGGGTTAGAGTAGTCGTGTCTCACTTTAAAATCAAGAATTCCACATTAGTCTTCATCCTCAGAATCTGCAATAGAATTAGATAGATATCGTTATTTACTTGGGAACGTAACTAGAACACAATGAATTCAAGACTCACAAGTGTACTACGATCTTACAAACATACTGACATACAACATTACATAAAAATATAAGATAAAAGCTATTATAATGCATCTCTAGCCCTATGCCAATATTTTAGATAGAATTAGATATTTAGACACAAAAAAATATTATATTTTTTATGTTAAATTTATAAATACATATAATTATTCTTTAGAAGTTTAATGTAATATAGCATTTTTCTTACCTAAATTCTGGACGCTAATAGAACCAACTTTTTATGTTAGAGTTTTATAAGAGATAATCCCCACCTAAGGGGAGTTCTCCCTCTTATCACTCCCTAAATCCTCTCTCTCTCTCTCTAAATTCTACACAATTTGCAACGATTTAAAATTCTGTAAAAGACATTTACATACCAGAACGAATGTCCTCCCCAACTTTTCCTCTATTCCTAAGCTGTTTTAATATCATTGCAAATATGAGTTTCCACCAGTAGATGTGAAAGATGAGCAGGGTAAGAAGCATCATGTTGAATATGTAATATAGCTTGGTCGGGAAATTATCCATCCATGACAAGGCTTCGATACTATCATAGCTGAAAATGCAACCGCTATGAAATTAGCACAAAGACAAGTGGATCTTTTAATTGCTCAAAATTTGATGGTGAAACAGACCTGGAGGATTTGATGATCCAAAAGGGAAAGTACACCAATCGCAGTATTAACCATGAAATTGCGAAAAGCCCAAAGAACAAGCTAGCTGTCAACTCCTTTTCTGAATATTTGAACAATTTAGCTGCTTCTAGAAAAACATCACTAGCATCGTGAAGGGCAAGAATTATAGTTCCAATACGAAAAAACCTGCATGATCAAATTGTTAAGATATAGAATTGTCAATCCTGGCACATAAAATAAACAAATACAATAGTTAGTAGAACAAGTGTGCTCGTGGGCGGTCGATAAATTGTTAGGATACTGAATATCGTTCAGCTAAGAGGGGCAGGGTGAATGGACTGTGCCTTGAAATCAACACAAAAAACAAACATAACCATTAGTAGAACAAGTGTACTCATGTGTGATCGGTTGTGACAAATATATGTACACAATGGAAATAAAGATAATAACCTAACACAATGCATGTAGCACTCACTCCTATTTCATGGGGTATGATGTAACATGGTGTGTCACCACAAAGGATTCAACTAATGCGCCCCTTCACAAGAGAAAATAGGATAAACCTCTTCAAACCATAATAATTCCTCACCAACTAATAAAATTTCATAAGCTTAGCAAGCTTAACCTTATACAAGGATTTCTGTTAACAATAAGAACCTCACATCTCCCTAAAGATGACAGTGAAAGCTAAGAGAATGAGTAGATTATATTTTAACCTTTCTCGAGCTTGTGGAGACTTTTGAGTACCTTGGGGATAGGAAATCTTAGATGTAATGTTGTCTTTTGTCTCCAAAACCTCTTCAAAATCTTACAAATAAAGACTACAATAACTCAATCTTGGACGCCCTTAGTCGACTAATGTACCAAATATAATTGTTAAATGTCAAACCTTTTGTTCAATCGATTGAACACCAAATAGAAACATTATGTTCGCCCAGTAGTTGCATCCACTCAACTAACATGCATTCAGTCAACTGATACTTGGGTGGTCCCACCTTTACTTGTCTTACAACTATTGGAAGGCTACCGAAAGGCCTTAGACTGAGCCGGTTGACAAAGAAGACCATCCCATAGTCGAAGGATTCACATCCATCAAGCCCTAGATAGCTTGCTACTACCTGAGCAATCACAACTTCATACAAGATGTTATATAACCAAAGACGAAAACCAAAAGATTGCATTCACTCCACAATCTCTCATGACTCTCATGCCTGAATCAAGTCTTCTTCCAACTCCTCAATTCCATCGATCTCCTCACTAACTCCAGTGCAGCAACTCGATCCAAAGAAACACCTTGATCTGGGCCTCCAACTCTTGAGTCCACCAAGCTCCTCCATGAGTCGGTGTGGCAACCTAATTCAAGCCACACATGACATATGCAACCCCCATATTCTACCTACTGCCTAAAAGAGAACACATCTAATGCTGTTAGTCACCTTCCAAATCTACTCAAATGACATCACAGTCTGCTTTTTAAACCTTGCCTACAGATCAAACTTATGAAAGAAAAACTCAGACTCAGACATGTATCTTTGCGTGTGGGGTTTTCAAGTGGTGGGGTGATCCTTGCTCATTTCTATTATCTTTTCTTCTCATGAAATTTATGATTCAATATAAGACTATGGAGTATTGACTCCCTTAATATTTTATACCAGGAATTAAAGATATTCAAGTATAAACACACTCAGAATAACAAATTCATATCAAAACAACAAATTGAATATTACAGAGGATTCAAACAGCCTTGAACATCAAAGGAACAAAGGTAATTCTAAATGATACCTGGTAATATAGGAAAACCCGATCAAAATTGAAGTAACTATGTGATGAGACATCATTATTGAGAAATCTTTTCTGCGAGTTTCCCATGCAACAAGAGCAACAATGCTGTAAAGGTAAAATCCACATTGACACATGTAGAATAGCATCACAGAAGACCTAACAAAAGGGAGAAAGTCAGAAAAACAGAAGATTATGAAAATGACAAATTTATTCAGACTAGCTTATATTCTTCAGTACAAGTAAAATTACAGACACTGCATCAGCATGCTCCATTGCTCCTTAAGAAGACAACACTTGCCAGAAATAATACAGCACAGACCAAGCATCTCTGTTACTAAAGGTTTTTCCTACTTGTTATAAATATTGACACAGGAATTGCTGCTGATTAAACATTTGAACTAGCTGACTGAATGATAAGTTCAGGTGAATAGAAGCAAAGTGATGCATCCCTTAAAGAAATGTACTGGTGTTGGATGCCAAATTTTTGAATAACCCACAATTGAAAACTTGCTTTCAAGTGGATATGATATATCTAATGCACACATTGAAGAGTAATAATATAAGACAAGTTGAAACAGAGAAAGAAACATGCTTTTGTTTTCATTTTCCATTCCATCATTACATATGTAAAGGTAACTGGGTTCAGTTCTTTCCGTGACCACTTGAAACATTAAAACACATTGAACAGTGCCAGTGTGAGACCAATTGAAAAACAGGAAATCTTCCATTTCCCATTCTCAATTTCATGGTTAGATCATTATGTCACTGAGATACAGACGAGTGGATTAATTTTTTAGGAGAGAATACAGGAAACCTTCCTTTTCTCATTTTCAATTTCATGGTCGGATCATTATGTCACTGAGATACCGACAAGTTGGTTAAGTTTTTAGGAGAGAATACAGAAAACCTTCCTTTTCCAATTTCCAATTTCCAATTTCCTGGTTAAATCATTATGTCGCTGAGATACTGACTAGTGGGTTAAGTTTTTTGGGAGAGAACACAGATATATTCAATTTCATGCATGAAAAAGGATGAAGCAAAATGAAATCTGTGTGTTATCTGCATCTTTCCTAGATGTTGGAAGAACCCAATACTGAGATGTTATAGTTGCGGGAGGCATTTAAATTTTTAAAGGTCAATGGTGTTAGTTCTAACAACTTTGGAGATGCATGTTTGCACTATTGCATCTTGCAAATTGCTAAAAATTAAAACCTTGTCGGCAATTAAGTCCTACAAGATTGATAATTTCTTAATTAAGCTGGGATCTAATTATTCTATTTGTTGGTAGTTGGTGATAGTGTCTAGACTAGTACTTTGTCAACTAGCTAGAGATAAACTGCTATCTCAATACTTGTATATCTAAAGGAACTTCCACAGAGAGAGAATAATTTAAGTCAAGATGCAGTAAAAAGTTGCTTGCGGTTGTAAAGAGGTATTTCTTCTCAATGTCATTAATAACATAAAATTAAAAATCAGCTTATTTTAACAAAGCAAAGGAAAGCCAGTCTCTTTTGACTCACTTCAGCTCTTGGTTTGGCCACCCTTTGAAGTATTGTTTGGTGTCCAGTGACCAAGGTTCCTGCTGGATGATTGAAAGAACCCATATTTCAACAGTGGCATAGTATGTCAGCTTCCACATTGACTCGGTACACTTTACAATTTTTGACCATTTAGCCACATCATTCATCATAACATGAGTTTTGTAACCTAACAATTTCATAGCGCAAAGCTGAAAAACAAAATATGTCAATCTTTAGCAAGACAGTAACTCATGTTATGCATAAAAACTTGTTATTTTCAGAAATGCAAGAAAAAACGTGATGAGTGATAACTAATGATTAGCCAAACAATTATTTACCTATGGCAGAGAACATATATCTTGGTCTACCAAGCACAATAATTTTCCAATTAAGTACTTCAAATCTATTTAATACTAAAAATTGTAGAAAAATTCAGTTTCTTTTAATAAACTACAAATTCATCACATAATCATTCAAGACCATGGTGTCACAGAACCACTACATATCTAGATCAAGATCATCTCTGAAAATGGGTATGGTAGTTCCTAGAATTGAATGTTTGCAATAAAGGAACAAGATGGCATCAAAACAATAGTCAAAACATTAAAGGGTAGCCCGGCACACGAAGCTACCACCAATGTGGGTCTAGGGGAAGGGTGTTTGTAACGTTTGGACCCTGATTTTAGGGTCAAAACATTACACATAATTAGAACAAGCATTTTCACTATATATATCAGAACCCTAATAAGCCCATGGGTGTAAATTGTAGAGGTCAATAGGATGTGAACTTGACTTCAAAAAGAATATATCATTGCATACCCGGAATATGACTCCGTGCATCACGAGTCACTAATACAAACCAATTTGTTCTCTGTATTGAATTGATCTTAATCTACAGTTGACCCTATCAACCACTCTACTGACGTTATCAGAAAATTCTGCAACCTAACCTGACCTTTGACTCTGCCAAACTGACCGTTGGTTTAACTGACTTGACTTAATATTCTACCAAGATGACCTCATATGATTTACAACTTTGCTGATCGAAACATTCCAACAAGGTAGTTTGTAAATGTACTCAGCTAGTCCAATGTCTAGTTCGATCATCTAATCAGTTAAATAGTTCAAACTTCCACAGCAACATACATTGGTAAAAGATATACCAAGACGCTTTTCGCAGTTGTCTAGTGATCATCTTCTGGTTTTCCTCCATGTGGGAGGGATGTTTCAACAAGAAGTTTTTAACACAAATGAGTCCCAAAAACACTTTGTTTACAGACAAAAGAGCTTCAGGCGTTAATGCTGGTTAGTATTGATATTTTTTGCTTTTTTTTTAAAAAAAAGGTTGGCTAATGTTACACAAAATCATTATCTAGCTCTAAAACGAACATTCTTTATATGCATAAGGACTTGGCTTCCGATCAGTATTTCTCGTATCCAAACCAGAATAGATGGTAAAATGCGGCAAAGACAAGTTTTAACATGTTTATCACCCAAAGACGGATCTCACTGTTTCAGGTATACAATGAACGCTATCTATTCTCGGAGCAGATACCAAACCAACAAGAACGATCAGAACCTTGTAAACGAAGCGGTCGAGCAAGAAACGGGCGAAGAAGGACGCCAAGGAGAAATAGAACACGAGAATGAGATTTCCCGGTTGCGGACCGCCCTCGCTGGCGCCCCAGATCAGCCCCATTCAGACCGAATGGGCCCCGCCAACGGCTTCACTAGCGAAAAGTAATGCGCAACAAATCCGGCAAAGCAGAGGAGCTACGAGCTCCTGAGGGATCGCTTAGTCGCTGCCGCCGTCAGCGCCGGAGACGGGAGGCGGAGATCGGTAACAGAGCGATTTAGCAAGGAGGAGGAGAACGAGTGATCTGAGAACTCAAAATACGTCCAAAGTACTGCCCTATTTATTATTATTAATCACAGAATTTTCATACCACCCCAGCATTTATCCTATTTTTCAAAAGAAACCCTAGAGTTGCCCTCCAATTGAGTGGGCCGTATCGAACATCATCTACTTGCTATCCACTCCCTCCCGATGGCGTTGCTCTCCCTCGGAATGGCGACGGGAGCCGCTCCCATGGCCGTGGCCGCCGCCCGCCTCTCCTTCTCCCGGACCGAGAGCCTCTCCAATTTCTCATCCGCCCTCTCCATCTCTCCTCACTGGAACTCGACGGCCCTCACCACCGCCCTTCCCCCTCCCCTCCACAGTTAAGATCCGCCGTCTGCTTACCTTTCTATTTGTTTGATTACCTTATCCATTGAAGCGATCTCTTCGTCTTGATTAGTATACTGTGGCAGAGGCGACAAGAAGACTGCAAGGGGGAAGCGGTTCAAGCACTCCTTCGGAAACGTAAACAAGCTCTCGATTTCTCTTCCTTTCTTTTACGCCGCGAGTATTCATCTCTTAGCTTTGTGTCGATCAGGCCCGTCCTCATAAGAAGAGCAAGGGCAGAGGTCCCCCGCGGACTCCAGCGCCGCCCTCGCCTCCCAAGAAGGACAAATTCGACGACGGGGAGATCGTCAGAATTGAAATCGATGAGTCCCTCTTCTCCTAAGAAATAGTCTTTCGTTGTGAAACCGTATTACCGTGCTTGCTTAGGTGAAACACTGATTTGCTTATTGAAAGATGAGATTTTTATGTGAGCAACGATTTGACTCCTCCATCTTTGATTACAATTGCTGCTGAAGAAAGCGTATTATGATTGTGCAGATTAATTGCTCGCACTATTTCCTGATTTCATACTATTCTAGTTTCCCATTCTCTAACATACATATGAAATGAAGTATAAGGCAGTGATACAACATGGAGTGAGACTGTGAGAAGCTTGTTCCGAATCCTTTTGCCACCAATCACCAGTAATCTCTACAAGAACATTCCCCATCTCTGAAGTGATGAAATCTACTAACATCCCTCACCACAATCTCTCGATCGGCGATCTTGGATATGAACTTGATAGCTACATGACAATCGTTGCAGACGCGTAGATTCTTCATTATTCGGATTGGAATCCCTGAAGGCAGGCTGAGGATTGCGAATGCGATGGCCAACTTCTCGCTGTGGTGAGCCAAAGTGGCCTCTTTTTCCTCTTCCTCCATGTCATGGAAGACTGTACTGGTGTCTGGCAAGTATCCTAACTCCCTCTTTCTAGCAACCAATTCTTTTAGCAGCATGTCGACCTCCCTTTGCCTCGGATTCGATCCACCTCCGGTCATGAATTGATAAACCTGGCCTTTAAACTCTAACCAGCTAATTCCAGGCTCCTTCCTCACTCTCTTATCCTTCATCGTGCTCCTTAAGTCAGATACATCGCTCCATCTAGAACTCGTAGCTCGTATATTCGATAAAAGGACGTAGGATGCAGAGTCATGAGGATCCAACCTCAAAACCTGCTCAGCTACCCTCTCCGCCATCTCTCCATTCTTGTGAGTTTTACAGGCAGACAACAGGGTCTTCCAAATGACACCATCAGCTGGCATCGGCATTGACCTGATCAGAGCTTCAGCCTCGTCGAGACACCCAGACCGACCAAGAAGATCAACCATGCAAGTGTAGTGCTTCAGATTAGGCGCGAGTCCACATTTCTGAACCATGAACTCAAAATACTCCCTGCCCTTCTCCTTCAACCCACTATGACTGCAAGCATACAACAAGCTTAGGAATGTGACTTCACTCGGATCAGTCCCCTCTCTGATCATCTCATTGAACAGCTTGATAGCCTCCTCTCCACGTCCATGAAAACCGTAGGCCGCAATCATGGAGCTCCAGAGCACAAGGTCTGATGCATCAGATTCAGAAAATATCGTGCTTGAATCCTCCAAACAACCGCACTTGGAATACATGCTTATCAGTGAACTCCTCACCGGGACGACTGAACCAACTCCAACATGGATGACTTGCGCATGCACTTGTTGCCCCTGTGCTAAGGCAGCTAAGTCAGAGCATGCACTGATGATGCTAACAAAGGTTACATGGTCCGGCGACAATCCGACAGCCTTCATGAGGATGAAATGGTGGAAGGCGCCTTCAGGGTCCCCATTTTGTGCTCTTCCTGCAATCACAGTATTGCAAGAGACCACATTGAGGAAAGGCAATCCTTTCAGAACTCTTTCTCCTTCTTCAAGATGACCACTTCTCATGTACATGTGAGCTAGAGAGCTCCCGACACACATGTCCAGCTCAAACCCATTGATAACCACAAAAGCATGGATTTGGCGACCAGAACCTGCATCCTTCAATCCAGCGCAGCATCGCAAGGCGCTCCCCAAACCAAACTCGTCGGGACGCAGGCCCTCCCTCCTCGACCTCAGGAAGCACTCGAGTCCCTCCTCGTCGAGCTCGAAGTGAGCCAGCCCGGCAATCATGGCGTTCCAGGTGGCGAGGTTCCTCTCTGGCATTTCATCAAACAGCTTGCGTGCAGCGCTGATATCCCCGTTGTGGATGAGGCCGCCGATGAGGATGTTGAAGGACATGACGTTTCGGCTCGTCATTGCGTCAAACACGGCGCGGGCGGCGGGGACCCGGCCGAGTTTGAGGTACATGTGGAAAAGATGGTTGCCAGTGAAGCGGTGGAAGGAGGCAGCGCCGGAGACGGCTATGATTGCGTGGAGCTGACGGCCTAGGCGGAGGGAGCGCGGCGAAGGGAGGAGGCAGCAGGCGTTCAGGAGGTGTGAGAAGAGGTTGGGGTCGGACCATAGCTGGGGGAGGAAGCCTTGCAGTGTTTCTCGGAGACAGCCTCTGGAGCATAGATAGGCGAACTCCTGCTTGGATATGGCCGGCGGCGAACTCCAGCCGATACTGGGGACGACGACCGCGGTGGCGTTGGTTGAGCGCGAGAGGCGGCGTTTGAAGCAGAGGAAGGGTTTAGCCATATGTTCGAAGCTCCAGTGCTGATGTCATAATAGTGTGTCAGGGATATTCTCGGGTCGGTTTCTACCAATACAATCTCGGATCCGAATCCGACAATCAACTAATACAATCTCGGATTCTTCCCCTCCTCGGCATGGTAACAACTCTGTCATTCCAAGGTAAAAGATGGGGCGCCGTCGTAAACAGGGCAGGGGATCCAACCGGCCTCGATGTCGCTCACGTCGCCGACCAATTCCCGGTAATGGTCTATCACATCGCTGACCAATTCTCGATCTGGAGAAGCGAGCGAGACCGAAACTCGGAGAAAGAACGCGTACCTGAAAGACGACGCAGAGGAGGCAAAGATGCGACCTTTCCTTCTCCCCCAGCTCGCAACCTCACCTTGGAAGGCTTCACGAGTAGAATAAAGCGGTAACAAAAGTGAATCCTGAGCTCTGTTACCTTTTGATCCTCGACGGAGTGGAAGGTTGTTGTTGGTCACTCTTCTAGTCCATACAAAAACTTAAAAAACATGTACAAGCATGCGCAAACAGACCCTATACTAGATTAATTGTTTTAGATATGCAGAGTTCATCACACACATATGGATTACACAGGTACTACTGAATGTCGTCAGAGAGTTACATAAAGCAATTTGCAATGGCCAATTTCTCAGCGAGAGCTGCTGCTACAACTGTCGCTACGGCTGTGAGCGTAGCTTTCTCGAGAACGTAGCTTGCTTGACCTTGGCGACCTTCTATAAGATGAACTCCGATATCTTCGAACACTTGGCGAGTAGCTACGAGAATAGCTCCTTTGAGATCTTCGATCCCTTGGCGAGTAGCTTCTAGAATAGCCTCTCCGGTAGCTCATCCTAGGAGAAACGCTCCGCGAGGGATATCTCCTGCCATAACGCATACGATAGTTTGGCGAAACAGATCTCTCTGAAGAGTAGTCCCTAGAGTCTCTAGAGTATGATCGTCTTCTCCTTGTGTAGCTAGGTGATCGGCTGTATCGATCATAGGGAGACCTTGACCTTGATCTATACCTCCGGTCGCAAGGGGAATAAGCCTGTCGCCTGTAGTAAGGCGAGCAGGACCGATCGGAGGAGTAACTTGCAGAATGATGGCGTCCTAGAGAGGAAAAAGCTATTAGGGCAAGAGATTAGCAGCAATTGCAAGTTATGTGAGGAGCTCACCTCTACTGTGCACGCCCAGATATCTGCCAGGAGTCGGAGTCCTCCCTCGCCGTCTCTTTGCCTATCGAAGCACAGAATTTTTCAATCAGATTGGAAAAATCTAAAATTGGTACAGCACAAATAACTAGTAGTAAGTGCAGCAGACAAGCAAAACAAAAGATCATACAAAGCAGTTGCTTGAAGCTTGCTGAAGAGCTGCTATACACAGCTAACCTGCTAACCAAAAACATTGAAGCAAAACATCTCCCAAATGCTTAAAAGGTGGTAGGCAATATATAGACATGAATTCAAAAGATGGACACAAAACTGCTCAACTATCTGCGATAGCCCATCGTGCAGAAAAGAAAAAAGAAGGCAAAAAAATCATTACCTTTTCAACAGTAATAACACGACCGTCTAGAACTGATCGATCGAGGTACTTAATGCAACGATCTGCTTCCTTGTTGCTGGACATTGTTACAAACCCAAACCCCCGAGATTCCTTTGTCCAACGATCAACCACTAGACGGGCATCAACAACCTATGCAAAAACAAACCAAAGGTGAAGAGAAGTAATTAGAAGCTCGTTGTCCATTTCATATTATGATAACAACCAACGTGCAAGAGTGCACGGGTTTGTTATACCTTTCCTTCGGTCTCAAAATGCTTCTCAAGTTCCTGCTCTGTAACTCTTGAAGATAAACCAGTAACGTACAGATTGTTTCCAGGGTTTTCAGCATCAGCTGAATCTCTGCTTCTGCTAGAAAAAAAAAATTATAATTAGATGGATCAGAAGCAACAAAGTCCACATATATGCATCACTCGATTGAAATGGGGAAAAAAGTAAGTACCTTGATCGACTCCTTGACCTCGATAAAGACCTCGAGACAGAGCTACTATGTGGTAAAGGTGAAGGTGACGCATAACGAGAGTAAGGCGCATACCTGAACTACCAAATATATTTAGTAATAGGAAAGAACCTTAAACATATCAGGGAAGACGTTTTTTTTTTTAATCAATATCAAATGTGAAACAGGATCACTGACCTTGTCTTTCCTGAGTGTGACATCTGCAAGGAAAAGAGAGTGTACAGGTAAGTAGATTTTTAAGGCCTCATGAAACTTATGATTCCATTGCCAAATGTGCCTCCATAAACTCTAATCAATCTATATGATGCAAACAAAACTAAACAAGTTCAGCATGTATGTCAAGTGCATTATCTTAAACGATTTGACAAAATACATAGTATGCCTAAACACTATGTATTAACTTTGTAGTCTTGTCTTAATATTGTTTCCCAATTGTAGCAGGAACAGATATCTCCATGACTAAAACATGCAGATTTCTAGAACATTGTGATAGTTAAATTTCACCTAGTCATCATTCACCTCACCAATCATAAGTTTTACAAAATAAATAATTATTAATAAATATTATTATTAATAATAAAAATCATCAATCATATCATTACTTGTGTCTTCTATTTGTTATGTGATTGATCCAGACAAAAATTAGTTGTGAGAGATTTAAGTAATCACTTGAATTGTATTTACAAATTCTACTCTTGGATGATTTCTTAATAGGTAGAACATTAAATATTTCCTTATAATCCAGAATTGGTCGACATTATCACAATTCCCAGGACTTCAATTCTTCCTTCGAAATGAAAATAGAATAAAATTTATAGGAAAATGATTAATCATTCTAATACGCATAAGATCCTACACATACTGTTCTGCGTATTTTCCTCTATCAAAAAAGAATGATGGCTTACAACTTAAATATATCACGTCGGTTAATCTCACGTCTCAAAACCGGACAAAAGTTTGAAATTTTGAACGTAAAATTTATTAGATATTAATCGTGAACCCTAGATATGCATCAGGAAAAGGATACATGTCATCAGTTGTAACTTGGAAGTTCTGCTAGATCCAAACAACAAGAACATGAGTTGTGAACTACCTACAATCCAGTTTCTATTTAAACAAAAATTAACATACAATTTCGATCTCTCACAAACCAATTTCTGAGGCGATAACTCACAAAAAAGGCAACAGACCATACAGTAACACACAGGAAAAGGGAGATCAGCACGCACCTTGATTGATCTTTGCAGATGCTCTGTTTCTCTCTCACTCGATCTCTGGACTCCGTCCGTGCGCTTGCGTGCGGTTACGGAGAATCTGAAAAGCTAAGCCCCTGCGAGACAGATAAAGAAGTAAGCGAAGCTTCTGGAGACGCGGACGCCAGTTGGACTTTAAATCAAGTTAATCCACGTAAAACTACCGACCTAGAGGATGCCACGTTTAATGGACCGGCAATGGTCTAATTTGGCCGAACCGAGCCGGGCTTTCTGCTAAACTGGGTAAGCCTTCTTTGCTGTAAAGTTACAATAAATTTTTCCGGTCGGAAACAGGCCACGTTTACCCGGGAAGATTCCATAAGAGAGAAGGGAATTTAAACTTTAGGATTAATAATTGATTTATACACTTTAGATAGGATAAAATAATTTTGTAAAATAAAGAAGTTCTTAAATGATATCCATAATAAAAAAATTATTTTATTTAAATTTGAATATCTATAAATTGTATGATAAGTTTTTCTATAATTTATTATTATTTCTCTTATTTTTAAATTTTTTAATATTATATTAATGGTGAAAATAATATTTAATATTTAGGAAGGAGAGAGATGGTAGTGCATATAAAAAAATATTATTTTATTTTTAAAGAGTGAATTTTATTTTCTAAATTTAAATAATTATTATTTATAAATCTAAATTTAAAAAATATATATAATAACTGTTGTAGAGATTTTTTATAAGTAAAATATAAAATTTATGAAAAAATTTGTGTTTAGAGTATATGTGGATGGAATTTGATTCTCTTTTGATAATAATAAAGTAATTATTTCGAATTAATATAATATTATAAGAAATATTTTTCCTATAAATAATTAACTCGAATTAATTATGCCTTCTTATTAAAGAATCCCTTTGTCAATCCTTTCCCAGAAATTTGAATTAATCAATTAATTACATGCCCCAGAAATTAACCCACCTCATTCGTATTTCTTGGATTCGATAGATTGTACGGTCAGTCGCCATGGCGTGGAGTGCCGAGAAGAACCAGACCATGGAGATCACGAAGCCGCCGGAAGCAGAGGAAGATCTGGTCCTGGACTCCTCCGTCGACCACAAGGGAAGGCTTCCCCGACGAGCCTCCACCGGCTGCTGGAAAGCTTCCCTGTTCATCATCGGTATTCGACCAACTAATTATCGAATCTGGCATTTGAATTATTACAGATTTGTGAGTTTTCTGTGACCGTTTGGTCAGCGATCGAGTTCGCGGAGCGGCTGAGCTACTTCGGCCTGGCCACCAATTTGATCATATACCTCACCCAGGTGCTACATCAAGATCTGAAGACGGCGGTGAGGAACGTCAATTACTGGAGCGGCGTCACCACCGTGATCCCTCTCCTCGGCGGCTTCATCGCTGACGCTTATTCCGGCCGCTACGCCACCGTTGTCGTTTCCTCCCTCATCTACATCGTCGGCCTGCTGCTGCTCACCATGTCCCAACTCATCCCCGGCCTGAAGCCCTGCGACGAAGACGAGCCGGGCAGTGCTACATGTCGCCGGTCACTAAGTGCCCACGCGATCGCCTTCTTCGTCGCGATGTATCTTATATCCTTCGGCACAGGCGGCCACAAGCCGGCGCTGGAGAGCTTTGGCGCCGACCAGTTCGACGACAACCACGAGGCGGAGCGACGGAAGAAGATGTCCTACTTCAACTGGTGGAACTTCGGGCTCTGCAGCGGGATGATTCTCGGCGTCACCGTCGTCGTTTACCTGGCCGTCAACGTCGGATGGTGGGTCGGCAACGCCCTGCTCACCTGCATCATGGCGGTTAGCCTCGTGATCTTCATCGCAGGCCGGCCGGTCTACCGCTACCGCGCGCCGGAGGGAAGCCCCTTAACGCCGATGATGCAGGTGGCGGTGGCGGCGGTGGCCAAGGGAAGGATGGCTCTGCCGTCGGATGCAGGTGAACTCTATGAGCTCCGCAAAACAGAGCAAAAGAAGAGACTCCTCTACCACACTGATCGACTAAAGTATGTGATCATAAAAACCTAAATTTCAGCTCATAGACAAGAAATTCACACAAATTTATGCAGATTTCTCGACAAAGCTGCCATCATCGAACACAAAGGCGACGAAGCCGCCTTCGCGGCGGAGAAATCTAACCCGTGGCGGCTCGCGACGGTGACGCAAGTCGAGGAACTCAAGCTCGTCCTCTCCATAATCCCCGTGTGGATCACCGCAATGCCCTTCGGCATGTGCGTCGCTCAAACCAACACCTTCTTCATCAAGCAGTGCAGCGTCACCGACCGCCGCTTCGGCCACTTCACCATCCCCGCCGCCTCCGTCTTCTGTCTCTCCGCCATCGGAATGCTCCTCACCGTGACCTTCTACGACAAGATCCTCATCCCTCTCCTCCGTCGATCCACCGGAAGCGTCCGCGGCATCAGCATCCTCAAGCGCATCGGCATCGGCATGACGATCGTAGCAGCGGGCATGGCTACAGCAGCTCTGGTGGAGCGGCGCCGCCTCCTTGCGGCGGTGGAGGGAAGAAACGTGAGCCTGCTCTGGCTGCTGCCGCAGTTCTTTATCCTGGGCATCGGCGACGGCTTCGTGTTGGTGGGGCTGCAGGAGTTCTTCTACGAGCAGGTGCCCGACGGCATGCGCAGCTTGGGGATCGCCTTCTACCTGAGCGTGCTGGGCATCCCCAACTTCATCTGCAGTCTGTTGATCACGATCGTCGATCGGATCACGTCGAAGGGATCCAACGGTAGCTGGTTCGCCAAGGATGTCAACGACAGCCGTTTGGACCTTTACTATTGGCTCTTGGCAGCTATTCTGGCGGTCAATTTATGTGCTTACGTGTATATTGCCAAAGGATATTCGTACAAGAGAGTTCAAAGGAAGGTGACAGATTCCGATTCCAATGAAATGGATGCCCAAATTTGAATGACAGATTTATTAGTATGCTGAAAAATTTAAATTGTATAATTATTATTATTTAATTTCCCTAAGAATATTAAGGTTTGTATTGTGGCCGGGCCCATTCGGTGCCGGCTTAGGCCCACTTATACGCGTTTTTTTTTTCTTTCTGTTATTCGGTAGCCGAATATATCGGGCCGATAAGCTCTCGCGTAGCGGTTGGTTGCGCTTTATTTGATGATTGGTGCCCGCTATAAAACGACCGAGGCGGCGCTCGAGGTTTTCGTTGGGTTTTGGCCGCGGCTGTCGACGCTGCGACGGGTTAATCTCGTCTGCTTGCTGCATCCGTCGTGATTTCTCTCTGTTTTGCAATTCTTTGGACCGGAGAGAATGCAAACGGAGGCTCGGATTGGGGTGGTGGCTGTAGCGGACGGCGGGGGATCGCAGAGTTCGACCGGAAGCGGGCATTGTCACCGCGAGCACCAGAGGAAGCAGGTTCAGAATCAGCCGCATATTGGGACGGTGGAGAATCTTCTCGCCGGAGGGGTCGCGGGCGCCGTCAGCAAGACGTGCACGGCCCCTCTCGCTCGTCTCACTATCCTCTTTCAGGTATGGATTTTTTTTTTTTTTTTTTTTTTTTTGCGTCTCTGTCATCTTCGATCTTTAAGGACTCGTTTGTTTGGGTATATGAGCTACTGCGTAACTTGATCTTCAATTGTTCCCTAAAATTCAACATCTGATAACAAGATTCTCCTTTTGAAAATCAATCTTTAGTTTGATGATTCAAGATGGCTTATTTACGGTTTTGTCAGTTACAGCCCTCGTCTAAATTTATCTGCCTTTTTCTTCCCAATTAATTTCTCCTCTGTATTGGGAATTGTTTATATGTCCGTGCTTAGGAGCAATGCTGCTAAACACTTGAGTCTCCAAATCAAACCTTTTATCAACCAGATAACTCCTAGCTAATAGTGGCACTTGGACTTTACATTTGTTTGGAACCAATACTTGTTTCAAGTGAATTTCAATTCCATATTAGAATAAAGTTCTTAAGAACTCTAAATGGAACTCTTCTGTTTGACAAATGAGAACTAAAATTCCATTTCTTATGTTTGGTATCATAAACCATGGGATACAGATGATGTTATTGTTCTCTTTTATTCTCATGATTTGTTGATCCAGTCTGAACTATTTTAAGATTATAAATTTCTAATTCCCTTTTTTTTTGAAGCACGGTAGATTTGCTACAAATCAGAAATGAAATTTAATATACATAAAGTTGATGGTTTTGATTAGGTAATAAATGATTTCTATATTTATATTTCTCTGTTAGTATCTAATTGTTTCTGCTTAGTTTTTAGCTAAACACTAAAGATTAATTATTTCAACGGGTGGTGTATTTTCCATAAGCTATGTTTTACATCTGGATTTTTCTATGCTTTACATGACATGCTGATCTTCATTAGGTGCAAGGCATGCACTCTGATGTAGCTAGTCTTAGCAAAGCTAGCATATGGCGCGAGGCTTCTCGTGTTGCCTATGAAGAAGGCCTTAGAGCATTTTGGAAAGGAAACTTGGTGACCATTGTCCATCGGTTACCTTATTCATCTATCGTCTTTTATGCTTATGAGGAATACAAGCATGTAAGTTTGAATTTTTAAATTTCATGGAGAGGTTCTGTCCTTTTATCTCATTGCATTTGTTTAGTTTAGATTCTTTGGCAATGCATCAAATGACCATGGGTTTTAATTTGATTTTGCAGCTACTATATTCAATTCCAGCTTTAGGTAACCATAGAAACAATGCATCTTTAGATGCATGTGTCAAATTGCTAGGCGGTGGTTTGGCAGGATTAACGGCCGCGTCCATTGCTTATCCACTGGACCTTGTAAAAACACGTCTTTCTGTCCAGGTAAGCTTATATTTTCTGTACAGTAACTGAAAACCTCTTTTCTCTTCATGGTGCTTTCTCTCTTGTTTCACCTTCTACTTTAAGATCCTAGCCATTATTAGAATGTTCTGGTTTCTAATTAATACAAATCACTTTGACAATCACTTTGTTTCTCTCTAATATTTTGCAGACAAATACAATGTATTATAAAGGAATCTCGCATGCGCTTTATGCTATCTGCAGAGATGAGGGAATTAAGGGACTGTATAAGGGTCTTGGAGCAACACTATTGGTACGATGGAGCACCATTAGTTTGCTTTGTTTTTTCCCCCCTTCTGTATATTTAGTGTATTTATAATTCTATGGTATACTGTTGGGCTGCAGGGGGTTGGTCCTAACATAGCAATCAGCTATGCTGCCTATGAAACCCTGCGATCCCAGTGGCAATCAGAAAGGTGACTACTTTGGTTAGTTTGATGTTGTCATGTACAAAGATCAAATCTTCATTTGGATTGCACTAACATTTGAATATTAATTTTGGTATAGGCCATCTGACTCTTCTGTTCTAGTTAGTTTGGGTAGTGGAAGTCTTGCCGGCATTGCTTCATCAACAGGTATGTGTCTGACAAACATAAAATGGTGTTTATTAGTTGGATATAAAAGCAAAAAAGTTACATGAGAAATCAAATAACTGCTGCAAGCTACATTCTTAAGACTAAGAAACAAAACCTGTTAATGATAATCAACCTCTTTTGAAATCCAGTTACAAGATGACTGGCATGAGAAGCTTATTCGTAGCATCTACATTTTCAGAAGTTCTTCTACATCTTTGGATCCTGAATGTCTGTTATGTCTTCTTCATACCGTTGCCTATAACAGGACCGGCAATCAATTGATTTTACATTTTGCTCTCAAATTTGTGGTATTCTTATTGGTGTAGTTACATTTTGCTATTCTTCTTGAACTAGGTATAGTGAACTCAATTTTCGATAACAATTAAGCTATAGCATTATTAATTTGCCATCTTTCCCTACGGAAGGAACTAGGACGGTACCCTATTTAGACTGCTCCCCTTTAATGCTCGAGTAATTTGGACTGATGTTAAATCTCATTTCCAAATGCCATGTTTCTGTCTTTTGGTCCCTTTATTTTGGCATTATTCCACAAGCCATCGTGATAAATCCAACATTACCGTTCGTTTCATAACTTTTGATAGACTTGAATCATATGCAATTGAGTAACACAGTATGCTATTGCAGTAACCTTTCCGCTGGATCTAGTCAGACGCCGAATGCAGCTGGAAGGCGCGGCTGGAAGAAGCCCCGTATACACCACAGGCTTATTCGGAGCATTTAGACACATAATGCAGACGGAGGGGTTTTGGGGCTTCTACAGAGGCATATTGCCTGAATACTACAAGGTAGTTCCAGGTGTTGGGATTGTTTTCATGACCTATGAAGCACTGAAATCCTTCCTCTCGAGCTTCACTGCTGAACACTAGGACAGAGAGATATGGAGATCTTCGATGAATCATCATGTTTCTTGTAAGTATAAAGGAGTCTAATGTACATACACGGCTGGATACTGTTTCCCACATATTTCTTGGTCATCAAATTGTTTCGACGAATGCTTCTCTATTTTTGGAGAGCAACTTGATGTATTTCTATTTTCTATTGATTGACAATAGAGATCAGAATCAATTTTGTTTCGTTTGAAGTAAACTGAAATGTGTATCCTTTGGAAGTAGTTTGTCGAAATGGTATTCCTCATAGTTTTAAAATTGTCATTATTTGATTATAAACAAAACAATGTTGTTACTAGTTGGGGAGAGTAAAATGAAAATACATTAAAGTTTTGTGAGATATTTGAAAAAATTCTAAAATTTGAAACATAACCTTTTATATACATATAATAAAATTGCTTCTCGTTAATTTTTTGTATTCTCAAAATATGATCAGCCTAGAAAAAAATGTTTCAGAAACCATGTAACCATAATGGGCTAGGCCGGGCTTTTCATTTCTATATTCTGGAGGCCCTAATTCAACGTACTCTTGGTTCAATCCCGGTTCGTCTGCTCAATTTTTGCCTGATTCGACCAGTCCGCTCGCCCGCCCGCTTCTCAGTTCTCCCAAGACTGACCACGGGCCCCACCGTACGCATCTCCACCGTAACGCGTCTCGCGTTGCGCATTGACTGACTTCATCCCGGATGCGAACCTATTTATATTGTTCACTTTAATTCCCAGCTCTCCCGTCCGGATAATCGCCCTTTTCTTCCCCTCTCCTCCTCCTCTCTCTCTCTCTCGGTGCTCTTGCCGATCTTTCGCGAAAGTACGCTCTCCCCCGCCCCCCCTCCTCCCCCTCAAACCCTACTCGTGAATCATCTTCTCTTTGATTGCTTAAGGGATCCGCTCGCCGCCTCTGAGTGTGACCGATCTGTGAGAATGGCCGCCAATGTCTCCGCCGTCTACATCCACGTAGTGGACGACGTTATCAGCAAGGTCCGGGAAGAGTTCATCAGCTACGGCGCCGGGGAGTCCGTGCTTAACGAGCTTCAGGCGGTAATTTCCTTTTTCTCTCTCTTTCCCTATATTGCCATTTAAGATATTTCTTCAACCACCCTCTGTCTAGGGTTTGATGCTTTTCCTGCTCCTTGACAAGTCGCGCTTGTTAATCTCGTTTTTGGTGCACTTAATGTTAATTTTTTTTTGTTGAGAGAATCTAGATGTGGGAGATGAGGATGATTCAGTGCGGCGCCATCTGCGGCAACATCGAGCGGCCGGCTCTCCAGAAGAATGGCGCGCCGACTCCAGTGCATGATCTGAATGTTCCGTATGAGGGGCCGCTCGAGGAGTATGAGACTCCTACTGCAGAGATGCTTTTTCCACCGGTGAGATGGCTGCCTTGTGTTTTCAGCATTTGATTGTATATTCTGATGTCCCGCTTTCTATCGACTTCGTTTCCTGGCAGACTCCCCTGCAGACTCCCATCCAGACTCCTTTGCCTGGAACTGCTGAGACGGGGATGTACAACATACCCACAGGCCCTTCTGATTATGCTCCATCTCCGATTGCTGAGATCAGAAATAGCATTGATATGAAAGGTGGAGCTGGAAGGCCTAGTCCGTACATGGTATGACTTTATAATATACTGGGGATTTCATTCAGCTTGTGTTTCATAAAACAAAGTGATTGAACTTTGGTTGAATTGTATGCCTCGTTGGTGTAGCAACCACCTTCTCCTTGGATGAACCAACGACCTCTAGGAGTTGATGTTAATGTTGGTATGTTTAAATAATCGACCAATCTGAAGCTTTTATAGTATTATTACTTTCATTAATCTTACATGCCTAGAACCAATGGTCTTCATTGTCGTGGTCAGCTTATGTTGAAGGACGAGAAGAGCCCGATAGAGGAGCCTCTCATCAATCCTTAACTCATGTATTTGTTTCTTCACTTCTCATGTTCACCTCTATTTTGATAGTACAACTTTGCACATATTCTAGATATAAAAATTATTTCATGACCACAAAGTGCTACTTTCATCTGTACTATTGTTGGCTTTTAGGTGCAGGATTTTTTTGTCAATTCCTCAGGGAAGCGTAAAAGGGATGACCATCCTTCTCGCTTAAACTCAAAAGGTTACATACCACAACAAGATGGCAGTGGTGATGTGATAGTAGAATTTTCTTTACCTGAGGTAGTTGCATTCTGAATTTTCATAATATTAAAACAAACATCTATTACCACTGTTTACACCAATTTGTTGTACAACATCAATGTATTTTACTTCAAGTCATTGATGTTGCGATACAATTAGTTTTAATTGGCTGTTATATATCGTGGAATAGCTTGCTAACTCCTCTAGTTATTACATTTAGCTAATTTTTGGTGATGGAACCTGTCATCTTTGACCTAAACATGTTGACATTTGGTGCTCTTAAGAATAATCTCTTATTAATTTAATACAGTAGTTACAATTCTATACTACATTTATCATTCATGTTCTGTCATCTCAGCAAGGTTCCACTGAATTAGTGATATAGTTATGCACTTTATATGGAGAGCCTAAGAATCAATTGAAAAACATAATAAATATCAAGCAAAAAAAAAAGAGCAATCTTTAAGAAAAAGTAAATCAGCAAGTTCTGATTAGATCAATAAAAGAAATATAAAAAGATGATAAGTTAGCAACATCCAGAACAAGAATAGTAAATGATTGAGAGGAAAGTTTAGAAGAGTGGAACTAATCGATTGTTCTCCTTCATCTCGTGAACTCACAGAACCTTGCATCCTTCATCACTGCCTTGAGATTCACTCATTTTTAGGAAGGGCGGGTTTAGATAGGTGTTTGTGCTAGAGCTAGTTATTGTATTTTGTGCGAGAGATTGTGAGAGAGGAGTATACAATATATGATATGCTACATGCAAAAAAAATGTATGCGCTAGAAAAATCGTGAGATAATATAGCATAAGTTATATTTAGTAATAATACAGCCTATTGAAATTAAAATTAATCTAGCATAGATATATTTTGGAAGAAGTATCTAGATAACCAATTAGATGGGTTTCAATTTATTGAAATTAACAATCTGAACGCCTATTGATTTGCCAATCGGTTACAAAGTTGATTGTTCAGACCCTTCAATTCTTAGGTGCTGATCTTGTATCCATGAGTAGACATATTTCTGATATTCACAAGAAAGAGCAAATAATTTGAGCTGTCATTCCCAATATTTCTTGTGTTCTCTAAGAAGAACCGCTTACATCTATCATGCCATTCTAGTTGCCCGAAAATGTAAATTGAGACCCGCCAATGGTTTTTTAAAAATGTCAATCAACTTCAATGTGTTTTAATGTCAACCAACAAACCAAATGATTTTTATCTTTCACCTAAAAGATAAAAATTACTTTTTTGTGGCACTCTTGTCTTGTTGGTCCTTAGCTTGTCAGAAACAATGTCAATCTGATATGTTGTACTTTTAAGCATATGAAGACTTTAAAACCCCATGAGACCACTCCATGGAAGGAACAAAGCATGTTGTGTGTTTGATTTCAAATGTCATGGTAATGGACTCTGTGTTCAGTAAATCTGCCTTGAGTTCTATCTTTCCTTTTCTTTACAACTGGGATAGGTCAAAAGAGGTGGTGATGATCAGCCATCAAGTAGATCAACTTTACCTAGAAATTCTATGTATTGACTTTTGAAGGTTTAACCTTTATTATCTCACTACAAGGATAGAACCTGTTACGGTCCTTTGGTAGTTATCTCCATTTGTCTATGCGTTGTGAGGTGCTTACTAATCTATTGCTTTTAGAATGGATAATCTATTTCTTAGGTCTTCATTGTTTTATGACAACAAAATTTTCACATATCAAAGAAGCTATTAAACTCATCTATTTCTTTACATGACTTGGTGTTTTATGTTTAATTGGTGTTTCTGCTATTTTTTATATCATTGTTTCATTTTCTTCTGCATGTGTAAGAAGGCTTATTTAGTTATATTGATTCAGTAATGGATCCAACATGAAGTTTTGTTCCGTCAAAATAATGATAATTTATGTCACTTATTCTTAAAAAATTGTAATTTTGTTAACAGACTAAAAAAATATTATCCTATGTAACATGCATCTGAACGTGCTCTTCTGGTATTCTGGCACTTTAAATAGGTATTGGTGGGAGCTACAAGCTCCCTCTCACTATTTTCACCTCATACTATTATCTTTCTCTATTATTGTTTCAGAATGCAATTAGCCAATGTGAAAAGTCATCACCGAAGCATGCTCAAGGAAATACTAAGTCCAAGTTCCTCTCCAACAAAGAAACAAAGGAGTCTCTGGTTCTTCCTCAGAGTGATGGAGTAAATGATGAATATGATGATGTATTTAACAAACCTACAATGAGTTATAGTTCAATTCACTTTCCGTTTCCTTTTTATTTACTTTTGTTTTTTGCTTTGTGTTTCAAAGTTGTTCCAGTTTCAAGGAGCATCAAGTGAAGACTACAATACACCGGGAGACAATGGTAATAGCATCCACATGGAACCTCTCAACATACTGTATGCATTTCAGTTTCTTCCCAATGCTTACTTTTCATCTGCTTAGTTGAACTACGCAGCGCGACTCCTGTTGCTAGCACACCGAGGCCAAGTAGGAATGAAGTAGATGAAGATGAAGAGCCTCCTCTTAATGAGGACGATGACGATGATGAGGAGCTGGATGATCTTGACCAAGAGGATGATGAGACGAACACTCAGCATTTGGTTCTAGCCCTTTTTGAAAAGGTAAATGCTTCTTTTGCAGATTTAATTTCCTCGCTCAACATAATTGTGACTCATGTCCGAACAGGTGACAAGGACAAAGAGCAGATGGAAGTGCACTCTCAAGGATGGAATAATGCATCTCAAAAACAGGGATATTCTTTTCAACAAGGTGCCAACCAAGAATTCTCGCTTTTTGTCTTATCATCCACATGTCATTTGTGTTTTCAATTCATTGCAACCCTTATCAACATCACTATCTTGCTCGGCAGGCCAACGGAGAGTTTGAATTTTGATTTCTTCGCCTGTAGCCGCTCTGCTCTCAGATCATCGGTGTTCGGTCTCAATTAGTTTTTTTACCTGGGAGAGAACGATAAAGGCTAATTTACATGAACGCTCGTTTCTATTAAATCCTTTAATTACTGGGACATTGTAAAATTCGCATATTTACTCCTGGAACAATCAGACAATCTGGTGTGCAGTGTCTAACTCTTTAAAGTGAAGAACGAGATCATAAAAACTACTATTATATGCCCAACGACTGAAACTAGTTGATGAATTCCTGGTAAGGATTTAGTCTATTTTTCATTTTCTTCTTTTAAAAAGGAAGAACACTATTTTTGGCTTTATAAGTATAATCCGTTAATCCTGTCTCACGCATGATCTCCAATTATCTTTTTGATATTGTGCCTCCTTATTTCTTTCCCCTTTATAATTGTTTTCATCGTTGTCTTCTCTCAGTGTTTTATCCAAGTTTTTACTCTTTCTCAGGAGTACGCCTGCATGATGGAAGGCATGCATATTTTAGAAGCTGCTTCATGTCGTGTGGTAGAGTTGTGACCTACTCTAAAACTATGCACGATTTGTGTATTAAAACATAAACCTTCAAAAAGTAAAATTTGTTTTTTTTAAAAAAAATATATGCCCTATGGTGGCAAAAGACGAGTCATCAACGTTCTTACTCTTAAGATTAATATGAAAAAAAATAAATAATAATAGTTATTAATTTGAATAGTGATTAATATATAATGGAGGATAGAAATTTAATTATTAATTAAGATTTAATTTTATGATGATAATATTTCATGCATTAGTCATTAGCTCATTTCGTGAGAACAAAAAAAAGTTATCTTATGATGACAAAAGGTAAAACTCTCATCTTAATATCTTCGTCAGTCCGCCTCAGAATCAACACAAAAAAAAAGAAATAAATCATGGAGATTAATTTATGAGTCCGAACAATGATCGGTGCATGAAGAAAGATAGGAACTTAACTACTAGTTAAAATTTGATTCTTAAATTTTATGATAACAATATCTCATGCACTAACCATCAATCCATCTCATGAAAATAAAAATAAATGGGGGACAAATAAAAAGGGGGTAAATACAAGTACCAAGTCCAAATGATAGTTTAAACATAACCTGCACTTTGGACTATCCATAGAAAATTCTACCTCATCATCAATGCATATTAGTCATCGACAGAACATCTTCACACATACAGCAAATGGAGCCGGAGCTCAATAGTGCCGCTACCGAAGAGCAAGAACTAGGGTGGGGCAGATCTCTTCCTGTCCCAAGTGTGCAGGAGACTGTGAGTAAGGATCCCAACTGTGTTCCTGAAAGATACATCAGGGACCAAATCAAAAGAGATGAACTTAGCAAACTTTCTGAACTCAACATCCCTGTGATCGACTTCTCCAAGCTTTCAGGAGGTGATGAAGCTGAGTTAAACAAACTGGATCTTGCATGCAAAGACTGGGGATTTTTCCAGGTCAGCTCAACATGATATTATTGATTTGCTAACTTGAATTGTTATCTTTTTACTCAAACCTCAGAAATGGCAGATTGTGCACCATGGAATATCAGAGGATGTTTTGTATAGGACCAGGAATGCCATGGCTGCGTTCTTTGATCTCCCGATCGAGGAGAAGAAGAGGTATGCGATGGCAGACAATGATCTGCAAGGTTATGGACAAGCATATGTGGTGTCTGAAGAGCAGAAGCTGGACTGGAATGATCTAGTTTATCTGATGACAGAACCGATTAGGAGAAGAAGTTACAGATATTGGCCAACTACAGTACCAGACTTTAAGTACTCACTTTATTAGTCAATATCTACTTCTTGTATATTATATTAATCACTCCAACAAACAAACATAGGATTAAATTAGTCAATATCTATTACATTCTATGAAGTGAACTAACAAATACTTTCTCTTATTCTATTTCTTATGAATAGTTATCCCTTAAACCAAACACAAGAACTTAAGTTCATTGCTAACAGGGATGCTTTAACAACGTACTCAGACCAGGCGAAGAGAGTAGCAATTCAACTGCTTTCTCACCTCTCCTTACTCATGAACATGAATAGAGAAGGGTTGTTAAACTTACATGGCGATATGGGTCTCGGCATGCGTCTTAATTATTACCCAGCTTGCTCCAGGCCTGATGAAGTCATGGGTGTTATTCCACACTCTGATGGCAGCTCTATTACCATACTCTTGCAAGATGATGACATTGCTGGTCTTCAAATCAAACATAAAGGCGAGTGGATCCCGGTGGAGCCGATTCCACACGCTCTCGTAGTAAACATTGGTGATGCCATTGAGGTATGCTTTAGACCTGAAAATTTTCAGACTCTGGTAGTCAGTCTTTCATGTTATTCAACTAAAAATGAACTAAAATGCTTGCATCATGATTTTTTTTTAACTAATAGGCATGGAGTAATGGAACATACCAGAGCATTGAACACAGGGCTGTGGCGAATGAGAGGAAGACCAGGATGAGTCTTGCAACTTTTGTTATCCCAGACGAGAATGCAGAGATTGGACCTCTGGAACAGATGTTAGATGCCACTCTTCAGCCCAAGATGTATCGAAATGTTAAGTACCTGGACTACATAAGGTATACTTTAGCAAGAAAAATGGAAGGAAAAGCACACACACATTTGCTGAAATTAGATCAAGAGGAGAAGAACAAACATAATGTTCTTCTAGTCGAGTGAAAGTTGTATCTTTTAATCGAATATAAAGTGCAAGTGGAAATGATGTAACATACATTGATAAGAGGAAGGATTCGGATATCAAACAAAAGGATCAAACGCAGTGTACATAGTTTATAAGAGAAACATTAACTTCTAAAACACCATGATGATTGACTGAAACGTTAGTTAAAAGTAACTAGAGAAACAGCACTAAGTGGGGATCAGTCCGCCACAGATTTCATTGCTCCTGGTGCGAACTATCTGCAGGCCCAGGGCCTAGCAGCAGCGGACTCGCTGCCTTCTTCTTATCATCGACTGAACTTGACTGTGGTCTATCTGCTGCCCAAGCACGAAGTGGAGGCTCAAAGACTTTGCTGGCAACATCAGGTGGAAGCTCGAGTGCATCTTCTCCTGGAAGTACCAGAAGGCCTTTGTCTCGGAGAGATGATGGTTCATTGTAGCATGTATTCCAAAGTGAATTGACGAGATGCCTCTCCTCCCTGGCTGCTCCTAGATCTTCAGCTGACATTGAGCTGATGCTTTTGATACGTTCCTGAAGAACTTCCCGGAGCTTGTCTTCTTCAGCTAAGGCAGTGCTGCCACCTGAGGTCCCGTCCTGAGCCAGCTCTAGCAGACCTCCCAGAGCAGCTTCTCGCACATCTGAGTCATCGCTGGAGGCTAGGTGCATCATTAGCCGTGGAAATCCGAGTTCTGAAACAACACTGCAATCTGCATTGTTCTCCCGAAGAAGGTATTTGATCAAGTTGAGTGCTTTCCTGTAAAACGACAAAGGGGTCAAAATCTAGAAGATGATAGCAAACAAAGCATCCAATGGCATCAGCGTGAGAAAGAACCTTTGAAATCTAATATTCTCTGAACCTAATGCATCTCTGAGCCCAGCATAACCGTTTGCTATTCGGAATGCATTAATTCCATCCTTGTTGTTCCGAATCAAAGCTATATAAATAAGCACAAAGAGAAAATAAAAAAAATGTATTCCCCTAGTATTGACCGGTAGAATTTGGGTGAGTTTGTTTTTTTTCGATAGTGAAACATAGCTAGCAAAAGAAACTTACAAGATATTGCACCAAGGGCTTTTGTGCGAACAGTTAGATCAGGATCTGATACAAAACTTGACAGGAGAGGTTCGAGACCACTGACTTCCATTACAAGTTGCTGACTACGAGGATTGTTCTGCACAATGGTAGTTACAACATCTGCAGCCTTTGCTCGAATACCAGCATCAGAGTTTTTGAGGTAACCAAGCAGAGGGACCAAGCCACCGATGGAGTGGAGGTCTAGCATATCAGGACAAACATTATAAGTCATCAACAAGCAATAAACACAAATTTCAAACTAGAAGATTGCAATCCATAGCTGCTTTTGCAGAATCTAAAATAATTATGTTAGTAAAACAGTAAAGCAAATAAAAATGGTTAAGCACAAAGGAATTAATTCTAAAGCATGAACCAGAGCTTGAAAATATATAAAACGGAAGGAATGATATGGTCAAAACAGAATTTAAAAAAGTTGATCTTTCATTTAGCTACAGTAAGAATTTCTATGGACTATTTTTATCAACCATCCTGATCAATAAACGAAGTCCAACTAGTATTGCCTAATCAGAGTCGACTCCAAATCATGAAAACCAAGAAGATTAGCTCAGCTTGAAAAACAAATGATGACTTACTTTTCCTCGTTAGAAATTTAAATTAGGAGATGCACAAAGCGGTAGCAACAATCTTCAACAAAGAATTCATTGGTACAAAATGAAGAAGTTCATAGACTAACTATAAGAACCAGTGATGAAGCCAAATGTGAGCTAACTGAGTCAATTGAACCAGATAATAACACAGAGAAAATATACTTAAAACCCGTAAAATTCGTATATTTCACACCGTGCATTACAATCGCGTATTGATGATTGATAAAATATTTGAATGATCCTCTAGAAAATATTTGATTAATAAAATATTTCACACCATACAATTGCTCATCATATATTTAAATATCTCTTAAAATTTGATCACATATATTACATTCACTTTATAATTTTTTGGCTTCTGGCATTGATAAGAACAAACTATTTGTAATGATGACCTAAAGCATATATTCCTGCACTTTGGAACTCTGAAGATTGAACTTTTCAATAGAAAACACTACGAAGTAAATTAAAGGGATATATCATAGATGAATAGGCTTAAAAACTGCAAGCAACTACCATTCGTTGATGACTCACACACAGATATTTAGTTATGTTTCAGAGTTTTGACATAACTGAACTTAACCAATACAAATGAATTTGTACAACTGAAAACATGACAGAAAACATTTTAGAAGAAAAAAAAACAGGACAATAGCACTAACCGTTTGCCATATCAATAGATTCAACATGCTCTTGAAGCTCATCCAACATATCTGCAAGAAAAAAAGATGATACAAGGAATTAGCATACTAAAAAAACCAATACTGCAGTGAGAAAAGGAAAGTATTTTGTTTTCATGCACCTACTTCATATATAACCACATGTATCGTAGATAGAAAACTAAACAGGGAAAAGTATAAAGCATATATGCCAACACAATCATGCCTTGTTTGATAAGATAATCGACTCAATAGTTAAATATGATGGTTCCGTTTGCCTGGAACCATGGAGGGGATCTAGTCATCTAGATTACATACAACCATGGAGAGTGAGCAACTGAGCATGTGATTATGACACTGTATTTTGTTTATTTCTTAATATAAAATTATTCATTCTCTTTGCTTAGCTTGATCAGGCCAAACCCATGTTAAATTCTTTGTGGCTGATCAGCATTTGCTTTCAACATTATTGAAGGTTGGGGATCTCAAGTTCCCAACACATTCTTAGTTGCTTCACAAGAAAATAGAAGGAAAAAGAGCCGTAACATGAGAACAAACATCAACAGGAAAGCCATGTAGAAATAATATGGTTGGCTTTAGTCTAGTTATGGGAAATTTGTAGGGTAAAAATGACATAGATGCAATATTAAACTTTGCAATGGCAAACAGAAAAAAAAAAATCCCTTTGGAAGATACAGGAAAATGCCCTGAAAATTCAAGGGTTCCTCCGGTTGAAGCCAAAGCGAGAATGCCAGCTTAGCAGGTAAAAAATGCAAAAGGATCAGCTTTAAATCCTTAACTTGCTGATTTCACCTTACAAAAAACAACATGATGTTTTTTGGCTATCGAATTGCATGCAGTGTGCATCATAGCTTTGTTAACATACAAGGATGCTCCAAAAAGCTTACCTACTATATCACACGGCATGATGCCTTGCGACTCTAGAACATCCCCCGGGGTTTTCATGACAAGGGTGATTTCTTTCATCCTTTTAACTACGTCGACGCTCTGCGCTTGCATGGCTTCCATGAACCACTTCCTATCCTCCTCACTGGCCAATTATGGAAACAGTACGAAAACATTATCGAAGACAAAATTAATCAACTTTATGCCAAAGGAAAAGGATGTTTTTGTACAATGCATCAAAATCTTTCCTACATAGATATATATCAAGGATCTACCGAAAGATCAAAATCCAACTCTAAAACGTAAGTCTTAGCAATTCGAAGAAGGAACAACTCAAAGAAAATGATGAATACCTCAAGTTTCGAGCAGGGCGCGTCCCATCCGCGTGCGAGAGGCTCCACTTTAGCAATCCATCCCACTTCACGCCGTCGCCCGCCATGATTCCTCCTCTCGATGCAGGAAACAGAAGTAAAGCACAAAATCTTAGTACGATCTCGCACAAATGAAATCAAAATACTCCCTCTGAACCGAAATCAAAGCCTCCTTTTATAGCTGCGCCAAATGACAGGAGAGTTCGAGAACAGAAACCCGATCGTCCCTTCTCGAAAGCACGGGAAGGAAGTAGAATCGCTTAGGGTTTGACCCCAATCGTTCAGCTCCGCCTCAATTTTGGGCTTGATCCAATTCATATTTGAGCTTGTATTTGAAAGCCCGGCCCGACAAACATTCCGGACTCAAATTTACATGCAAACCCGAATCCGCTAAGCCAAAATCCTCAAGCCATTTACATGATGACAAAAAAAACAGACGAAACACTCGTCCCAGCGCTCCCGTCAGTCCGTCCCAAGACCAACACGGATGAAGTAAATCATAAGAGCTAATCTAGCTAACTCGAATAATGATCAGTACATGAAAGGATAGAAACCTGACTATTAATCAGGATTTAATTCTCAAATTTTATAATGATAATATCTCATGTATTAATCATCAATCCATCTTTCGAATCCTATGAGATCTTCAAGCCATTTACAAACACTATGCATAAAATCCAAATTAAATAAGCGGGAGCCACTCTATATTTGGTCCTTATCCACGTCCTTTGAAGAAAAGCCCATTAAGTAAGCTTAGCGTATTTAAATATTAAAGTAGTTGAATAAATTCTAAAATTTTATCGTCAAAACCAATCAACTCCTAAAGTTTACATAAAAAAATAAAATTGAATGCATTAAATATTTTCAAATGTTAAAAAAAAATCCATTTTTTTTTTAAGAAAATGGAAATAAAACATGGTCAACGTGTCTGAAAAAGTCAAGGTGGCAAGTTTGACGGCGTCTATCTAAGTCAAATACACGTTCATACGGCTACTCGGTCTGCAATGGGAAGACTCCAACGCGGTTGGCGGCTCCGGCAATCGATGCTTCGCGGATCCAGCGCGTTATAAAACTATAAATTTCTTTCTGCAAATCGCCGGATCAAGTCGGTTCTCCTCCTCCGCAGCCGCGGCCGCCACTGATCTCCTCCTCCGACGTCGAAGATTCAGATCGCGAATCGGTCAAGAACTTGGTGGATATTGTTCAGGAATTTTGAAGTTTGGATTTTGAGTTGGTAGATCGTGTGATTCGTTGAATCAAGGGAGGGATTTGTCAGAAAGATCGAATTTTTAGGGTTTTGGTTCCGAATTTGGAGGAAAAATCCGAGTTTTTTAAAAAGCTTTTGCTTATTTGATGTCTTCTTCCATGGCGACGCCATCTTCTTACTGGTGCTACCGCTGTAGTCGCCTCGTCCTGTTGCAGCCGCAGGATGCCATCGTCTGCCCCGGCTGCGACGGCGGCTTCCTCGAGCAGATCGACTCGCCGCCTTACCGATTTCACTCTCGCTCAGAGAGCCGCCAACGCCGTCGCCGCCGCCACGCCGCCGCATCATCACCTGATTCTCACGAGGGCGGCAGCGTTGGAGCCCTCGACGCCGACCACTCTCATCAGCCTTCCGATGTCCGCCGCCACCGCCACCGCAGAACCTCCGCCAGCCGTCGTTCGCCCTTTAACCCGGTGATCCTCCTCCGCAACCCGTCTCGCGGCGGCACCAGCTTCGAGCTGTACCACGACGACGGCACCGGGTCCGGTCTCCGCCCGTTGCCGGAAACTATCTCGGACCACCTGATGCGCTCCGGCTTCGACCGTCTGCTCGACCATATCGGGCAGATCGAGCTCGCCGGACTCGGCCTTGCAAGGGAGTGCCCCAATCCCCCGGCATCGAAAGCCGCCATTGAGTCGATGCCCACCGTGGATATCGTCGCCGAACACATCGCCAACGAATGCCATTGCGCCATCTGCATGGATCCCTTCGAGCTCGGGACGAAGTCCCGGGAGATGCCCTGCAAACACATCTACCACCAAGATTGCATCTTGCCATGGCTATCGCTCCACAACTCCTGCCCTGTCTGCCGCCATGAGATGCAAGCGGCAAAAGACGACGAGTCTGCACCCACCGCCGAGAACCAGGAGGAGACGGTGGGGCTCACGATATGGAGGCTACCCGGCAGAGGGTTCGCCGTCGGTAGGTTCTCAGGGGAGAGGCCAGCAGCGGAGCAGCAGCTTCCCGCAGCATCCTCAGAGATGGATGGAGCATCCATGAGCGAACCACAGCCTGCAACGCTGCAGAGAGGAAGAATTCGCCGGGCAGTTGACAGTTTCTTCTCATACTTTAGGCTCTCATGCAATTAATTACAGTTTTTAATTATTTTTGTTTGTTTCACATTAGTTTTAAAATTTTATACATCTTATTTTTTCTTTGTTTCTCATAATTATGAGTGTGTCTAGGTTTAGCAGTAAGAGAATAGAGGTCATTGTTCATCAACATGTAAAACATAAGATCAAACAAAAGAACAGGGCTCTCATCTCAATCCTAAAACAAATGCAAGTTTGCTCATCAGCACGGGCAATGGAGGTTCCACTGCACAAAGAGTACATATAAAAGTATACAGTGGTCATGAACAACCAAGATCATATCAAAATTTATTTGGAAACCTCCATTTTCTGTTGATTTCTGAAACAATGAAGCATGAGCAAACCATCCTATTACATACTAAGCATCTTCTTCTTTGTGTGTAGAAAAAAAAAAAAAGTCGATGCAAGAACTCTCCATCTTCCTGTAGTTATCAGCAGCCAAAAGTGTTTGATTTATCTCTGGTATCCATTGATTGCATCCACTCTAGCCATGAAAATAACAATAATCTACATGTTGGTTAAAGAAATAAAGGAGGAGCATAACCTTTGTTGTGATGAATTACCTCATCAGGATTTTTAGTTGAAATGAATCAGGAAGGAAGTTGCCTTCCTCAGCTTGCAACTGCAACTTGATAGAAATCTCAAAAAATGATGTTATGCTCTCCCTTGGGCTTCCATGCCGATATTGCATAAATGATCCTTCCCTTCCATCCCTGTATCAGCCACCCATTGTCTTCATCGATGACAAAGTCCTTGTGATAGCTGCCTTTCACTTTGTCCTTTGCTTTCTTCATTATGTCTGGGTCCGGAGGGCGCTGCTCGAACCCAGCTCGGATATTCCTGACCTGCCATTGCTTGTAAGTCTCTGGTCTCTCAACTCTTTCTGAGCCCTCGCATGCTATAACATTAAGAGCCTCACGTCCAAAGAGATCCCTCTCGATCAATGACCTCTGATCATCATCTCGTGGCACATTAGCTTCAAGCATGTCGAACAAAGCGGAGTAATGAAACAATGCCTCACGGAATCTAGTCACAAAGAATGGGGCACTGTAGGATCCATTCACTACTCCATGGATGAAAACATCAGGGTTCATCTTCCGTATTGTGTTGAGAACCCTATTCCTGGGGCTGTCTACAACTACAGTCTCATCGATGAGATTCCTGAAGCGGTACAGACAATTGACAGCTACCACCTCATCTTCAGCAATGTGTAGATCCTCTGCTCGAATGGCTTCCCATCGAGAAGCAATGGCTTGATACTCGAAAGGAACATTAAAACTTTTCGCATAATCTGCCAGCCGCCTACCTGTTTCTTCAATTCGCTCTGTGGGTCGGAAACCTGGCTGGGGTACATCAATACCTGTGATCCGTAGTTTAGGTGGACCGCCTTCCCTAGCTGATAGACGTTGGATAAGACAAGGCCACTGAAACCCGAAATAGATGCCAAAATCGATGATGTGCACCTTCGAGGCCTTTTGTGCCAGATTGAGTATTGTCTGGTTGGAGAAAAAGTGTGAGATTCTCTTGAAGGGACAAGCTGCAAGATACAAATGATAAGCCTTCAACACATCAGTTGCGGTCGCCCTTTTAGCAACTAGAGCTTTGTAAATCTGACTTCCAGTGCCTGCCAGACGAGCTTCGAGACCGTCTGCAAAAAATTGTGCCAGCCTTTGTGATCCATCCCCAGTTGGAGAAGAATGCTGTCTGATTTGCTTCAATAATTCATGAGCAGTTCGTCGGTCATCAGCTGCCACTGCTTGAGCGCAGAGAATCAGAAGAGTTCTGAGATCCACTACCTCTTTCTTTGTATGTTTCTTTCCTCGCGACTTGCCACCAGTTGAAGCCTTTGTCAAACCATTCTGGGCATTTTTACTTGCTTCATTCTGCATTGCCTCACGCAAATCAGACATCTTCTTAGAGCACTTATCACCGCAGCCTAGCAATATCATATCAAAGATTTCTGACCTAACCTCCCCTTCATAGAAAACAGCCGACTGCTTACTGCTCCTGCCCTCTACCAAGTCCAAGTCCTCTCTGTTTGTACTCTTACGAACTCGAGAACTATTGGTCAAAGGGTCCTTCTCTGCTGCCTCTTCCTTGAGGTCGAACAGCCTTCCATCTCTTGTTGGCATTCGAGATGCTGAGCCACCATTAGACTGTAAGCTGATCCCCAACTTATCATTGCTAGGGAGAAACTTTTGTGCCTCTTCAACTCCTCTCTTGAAATGCCAAGCAGGAGTGCTTTGGAAAAACAGACTAGGAGATAAAGCAACATGATTGAAGCGCTCCTCGAAGCTAATTAACCTGTTAGAAGAGCTTGATGGAGTCTGAGGAGAATAATCAACAGATCCCGGATGAGAACTAAACTGTTGGTAATCTGAGGAGTCACTTACAGAGCTACTGTCCACAATCCCGCTGCTGCTACCACTGTTGAAATTCTTGAACCGATCATTGCTTCTGCCATTGGCCCTGGCAGAAATTTGGTTGATGTCAAGCTGCGGTCGATTAGGGGACGGTGGGTACTTCTGACCAAGTATATCATAGAAGGGCTTCTCCGCAGCTCGAATGGCTGATTCTTCCTTGTGCGAGCTAACTTTTTCGTCTATATCCTCCTCCATGAGCATCCGGCTGATGTAGTTAAGCGCCATATCAGAGTAGAAGATGTCACCATCCTCTGTGCTTTCACACTCGGAACTCACACAAACATTAGACGTGGGATTGCTAATTTGGCTGATCCCAGAAGAGATTTGCGGAAAACCAACATAATTACTATGACTTATAGTAGTTTGAGATTCTCCTAACTCTAGAGCTCGGAAAATATTTTGAGAATCATCGTAGCACAATCCGCTCATCATGCCAGACAGCTCACGGAGTCCAGAATCCATAACCATCGAATCAGAGTTCTGCTACACTTCAATCTTTCACCGAATCAACAGCTATCACAGTTCAAACACGAAGATAACCTAATATTAATCCACCTCGACACTTCTCTAATCAGATCTTCGACATTGATAACGAACTGACCAAAGGAAAGAAAGAACAAAACGAAATCATAACACGAACATTAAAAGTCTAACCTTTGCGTATACACAAACAAAACAAAATGAGCCGGAAAGAACATTTCAGACTAAACTGCACAAACAAAAACCTACACATGCCTGAATCGATGTAATCCAGCACCAAAAATTCCGAGAAAGGTCGAAAGGAGGTACCTTTTTCTCGATCAAACAAAGGAAAAAAAAAAGTATGTAAACGGGTCGAACAGACAGATCGACAACCGCAATGAAATCAATCCAGAAAGGAAATCCGCAGAGGAACAGGAAGGGGCGAAAGCTGACCTTATCGAAACCCTAGTTAGCGATGGCGGGAGAGCCAGCGACCCCGAGCCCCAGCGCAAAAGGCGAAGCGGAAGGAGATGGAAAGCGAGGCGGTGGTCATGAGAAAGAGTGGAGTGTGTACTCCCTATTGCGGCTTTTGGTCCACCTTCCTCCTCTTGTTGCCTGCGGTATAATTTATTACTTCCCTCCCTTAAAGGCAACTCTTTCCCGTCGAGGTAAAATTAATTTTCAGAAAATTTTAAAATATATATATATATATTAAATAATTCAATTAAAAACTCAAATTCCCGAGGAATCTTCTCGGGACGTGGATCTGGCTACGTGGTCGCATCCCCACCGTCCGTATCTGGCGTTTCTAGTTCGAGAGCCGGAGATATCACGTGGCGGATCGATCGCAGGACGTGGCGGCTGAGGACACGCGGCGTGGCATGGGGGATGACGAGTTCCCGATGCGCGACGCGTGGCGAGGCCACCCGCGGGTCGCGTCAAGTAATCGGACGGACAGTATATTTTATATATTTCAAAAAAAAAAATTCCAAAAATAAAGGAAAAAAGGACAATTTTTCATAATTCATCGTCGGTGCATTGTATCTGATCTCAATTGTTACGTCCTGTTGGTCAGTACATGAAAAAATATTATTATAAAATTTAAAAATTAAATTTTAATTAATAATTAAGTTTTTATTTTTTTTATATATTGATTATTATTTAAATTAATAAATTAATTTTTATGATTTTCTTTTTTTATATTAATTTTAAAATAAATTAACAAAAATATTAAAAATGAGTATTTTATTTTTTATCATCGTGATCTCAATTTCTGCATTGAGTGAGTGTGGGGCACCCGCCATGTCACCTCTTGCACGGCCGCCCCGCCTCGTCGCTTATCATTAATTAATCCATCAGGCCACGCACGCATCTTAAGAGAAATGTACGGATAAAAATATTCCAACACCTTTTTATTATAAAACTATATAAAAAATGATTCCATGTGTTTGCCATGTGAGTGAGCTACTAGCCTTGGTCGATAAGACCATGCATTTATATCTTTCATGGACGCATATCAATCACTTTGTGTAGAATGATCGCTTTTAATCGCTTAAATAAAAAAAAAATATTTTAATTTTTTAATAAATTTCTAAATTTATTCAATAAAAAATTAAATGCTCCTGCGCTCTCGTCATCCCATTCCAAAATAATATATAAAAAATAAATTATAAGAATTAATCCGAACAATAATCAATATATGAAAGATGATAGAAACTTAATTACTAATTAAAATTTAATCCTCAAATCTCTTAATAATAATATCTCATGTATTAATTATCAATTCATCCGAGATACTTCTAAACCTACACGATACGAGAGAAATTGACATGAATTTTTATTATTTACATCTAAAAATTTTAAATTGGGTGATGAGTCTCAACAGCACATAAACTTATCTAATTGGGTCAATGAATTATTGCGTGAATTTTAAGGCCCATAATGCTACAATAATCCAATGTAATTGGTTGGGACTCATCGTATAAGACGGATTGGCCCATGATCGGATGAGTCAATTCATCCAAAATCTATCATCTTGGTGGATTGGATCAAACAAGGGGTGGGCTGATCATCATCCTCGTGGGTTGGAAGTTCCCATGATAGATTACGGATTAGATGAGCTAATTTATCAAAAATTAAAAAATTTAAGAAAATTCTTATAATTCATTAAATTTTATCATTTCATAAATAAATATTTTTTTAAAAAAATCTCTAATTATTATAATAGATGATTAATTTGATTACACTTAGATATTATTATTATTACTTTGTGCTAACTCTGTAATACATGAGTTAAAACCTGGATGCAATTGATCTAAGCGCTTAGAAGGAATCTAGGAGCCCTAAGAGGATTCAGGCGCATCAAAGGTATTGAGGCGCCTAAGTCCAAATCATCGACAGGATGAGATGACAACCTCCGATTGACCAACCCATGTTAGCATCCAACCAAAGGTTGTCACCTCATCCTGCTTCGCGCTGAGATTATTGAAGAGTCTCAATCCCATTGAGGCGCCTGGTTACTGACGTGTGCCGACCAATCAAAGGCCGCCACCTCATCCTGCTTTACACTGAGGTCATTGAGGCACCTCAATCCCTTTGAGGGGCTTGGTTCGACTTGAGGCGCCTGGATCCTTCCAGGTGCCTGGTTCAGTAATTTTCATGCTTCAACTTATGCATCACAGTGTTAGCACGGACAAAATATATAACAGAAGAAATAATATTTGATAGTCTCGGAACGGTCTGATTCTGACTTTTGGGTTTCCCGTGAAACCTTAGGTCGAACTGACGCTTACTGTTCCCTCAATGGGGAATGTGTCCTCATCTACTTCTCTCAGGAGAGTTTATCTGTTGCCAAATATCTGGACCTCCAGACTGTTTGAACTTTTGCTCAACATCTGATTTTGACCTCCGAGACTATTTGTTAGATGTTTAATCCTTGACCCACCTAGACTTCTGCCTGGTGTCCTTGACCCTCAGGGCTTTCTGCCTAGTGTCCTCGACCCTTAGGACTTCTGCTCGGTGTCCTCGATCTGCTAAGACTTTTGCCCAGTCCCTCAGACTAAGACTTCATTGTCCAATCACCCTAATCATGACTTCTTGCCCAGTCCACTTGACCAGGATTTTGTTGCCTAGCCTCAACTAGGACTTTCACCTTACCTAAGTTCCCTTAAGACTTTTTGCTTGAGCTTCCTGCACACTCAATCTGACTTATTAGATAACAATAACCCTTAACTTTGAACCTTTGTCATCTATCAAAACATAGGTTCGATTAGCTGGTGCTTCCAGCACCAACAAAAAGTTATCGGATCAAGCTTCGTCGAGAGCTCACCACATTAGCACCTATTGAGGCGCCTTTAAGGGATTGAGACACCTCGATCAGCTTATATAGGCAACTTCAACCAGAGTCTTCGACTAATCATTCTCTACGACTTTCGTGCACACATGCTGCTCCAAAAACTACAAAACTGCTCTACGACGTCGTAACGCTACTCTGACAACCAACGCTCAAGATACTACACTACTCGGTTGTTGGTATAAGTTTCATTTTGTAATTCATGTATTCGTGATTTTGTAACATTCGTGTTATTAGTGAATTGTCCAACGAAAGCACTCAAATGAGTGCGGGCCTTAGCCTAGCAACCGCTGAGTTGTGAACCAAGTAAAACAAATGTGTTAGTCGTGTTTGTTTGTATTCTTTATTTCCACTGCTTTAACTCAAGTTTACTAAAAATGTGCAAAAACCATGAGCATTATTTACCTCCCTCCCTCTAGCGCTTTCTATGATCCTACACCTTCCCCCACGAAGATTAATGTTGAAACTCCAACCTTCTTAGAGAGGATTCATGGGGATATTTGTGGACCCATGTGGATCATTTTGATATTTAATGGTATTGGTTGATGTTTCAACTAGATGGTCACATGTTAGTTTGCTTTCATCTCGAAATATAACCTTTGCTAAATTACTTGGGCAAATTATTAAACTACAAGCTCAATTCAATGATTACTCAATCAAGGTAATTTGCCTTGATAATGCTGCTGAATTTAAATCACAAGCATTTGATGACTATTGTATGTCAATCGGAATTTCAGTTGAACATTCAGTTGCCCATATTCATACACAATAAACTAGTAGAATCATTTATTAAATGTTTGCAATTAATTGCTAGACCACTACTCATGAAAATAAAACTTTAATATTTTGTTTGGGGTCATGCCATAACACACGTTGCATTATTGATTCATGTAAGACCAACTAATTATCACCAATACTCATCGTTACAACTTGCCTATGGTCAAGAACCTGATGTTTATCACTTTCGAGTATTTAGTTGTGCAATACATGTCCCTATCTGATCTATACAAAGAACCAAAATGGGTCTTTAATGTAGACTTGGGATTTACGTGAGATATGATTCACCATCCATTATTAGATATTTGGAGCCTTTAACAGGTGACTTGTTTACTGCAATATTTGTAGATTGTCACTTTGATGAAACAAATTTTCCAATGCTAGGGTGAGCAAAGTTATATCCTGAAGAACAACGAAAAATTTATTGGAATGAAAAAATATTATCTCATTTTGAGTCTCGCAACAATCAATATGAGCAAGAAGTAAAAAGAATCATTCACTTGCAAAGAATTGTAAATCAATTGCCTGATGCTTTTGTTTATACAAAAAATATGACAAAGTCATACATACAAATAGAAAATACTCTAATAAAAATCGATATCCTTGTAGGATATCAATTACTCTACCTGCAAATGTTTTTAGAATATGCAAAAGTATGGTCGACCAATTGGCTAGAAAGACACTATATCTCGGAAAAGGAAGGTACAAGAAAAGAAAGAATCAAAAGATCCAAAAGAAGCAATTTTAGATAATACAATAAGAAAAATCATTGAATCAAATGTGAATACTGTTGTTCCTGAAGAATCATAGTTACATGAAAATAGTGAGATTTTAATAAATTATTTGATATCTCATAAAATATGTGATTGAAACAATACAACCATTGATGATATTTTCTCTTTCAATATGACCCTTGACATTATGCAAAGTGATGAAGATCCCGAACCACAATCTGTCAAATATTAGAAAAAAAGAAATGACTGGCCAAATGGAAGGTGGCTATATAGACTGAATTATAATCTTTAGAGAAACGTACAATCTTTGGGTTTGTTGCTCAAACACCTAAAAATATAATTCCGGTAGGATATAAATGAGTGTTTGTATGAAAAAAGAATGAAAATGGTGAAATTATGAGATACAAAGTCAGACTTGTAGCTTAAGGTTTCTCACAGAGACTTGAAATCGATTATGAGGAAACATATTCACCTGTGATGGATGTCACTACTTTCCGATTCTTGATTAGGTTGGATGTATGAGAAAAACTAGATATGCGACTTATGGATGTGGTCACTTCATATCTATATGGATCATGCGATAGTGATATATACAGAAAAATCCCTGAAGGATTCAAACCACCAAAAGCAAATGATGCAACCCCTAAGACCATGTTCTCAATAAAATTGAAAAAAAAAAGCATTATATGGATTAAAGTAATCAGGGCTTATGTGGTACAATCGCTTAAGTGAATACTTATTACAAAAAGGATATACAAATAATGTTATTTGTCCGTGCACTTTTACAAAAAAGACGGAAGAAGATTTTACAATTATGACAATATATGTAGATGATCTAAATCTTATAGGGACTCCTGAAGAGCTCAACAAGACTGTCAATTATTTTAAAAGTGAATTTGAAATGAAAGACCTAGGAAAGACAAAATTTTATCTTGGATTATAAATTGAACATTTACTAGAAGGAATATTTGTTTATCAGTCCTCATACACTAAAAGGTTACTAAAATGCTTTGATATTGATATAGCACATCTATTGCCTTCACCAATGATTGCTCGATCACTTGATACTAAAAAAGATCCTTTTTGTCCACTCGAAGATGGAGAGAAAATCATTAGTCTAGAATTATCATATCTTAGTACATTTGGTGCATTATCATACCTTGCCAATTGCAGTCGCCCAAATATTGCTTTTTCTGTTAACCTTCTAGCAAAACATAGTTCTTCTCCAACTCAAAGACATCGGAATGGTATAAAGCACATATTTTATTACCTTCGTGGTACAACAAATATGAGATTATTTTATTCGATAAGAACAAATTCATCTTTAGTAGGATATGCAAATGCAAGTTATCTTTCAGATCCATATCAAGCTAGATCCCAAAGAGGTTATGTGCAAGGGCGGAACTACAGGGGGGGCTAGGGGAGGGTTTTGG
>JBBUKS010000060.1:8950465-8983823 GCA_038050645.1 Hedychium gardnerianum
TTACTCAAATTAGTCGCCGACACTAATATTTTTTTCACTAGATAAAAATATCTAAAAATTTATCCTGCGATCTTTATCTCTGCTCTATCTACTGTACTCATATTACTATGTTTTATCTATATTTTATTTTTTTAAAAAATCATTTTTAAAATTAATGTTTTTTTAAATGATTTTTACGGTAAATCTTGATAACTTTCCCCTTAGCGTTGATTAATTCAAACCTCATTTGATTTTCTAAAATTTATCTTGTGATCCTTATCTTTACTATTATCTATAACTTTTTTTTAACAAATTAATTTTTTTAATATTTTTTTTTACTTGAAATTATTATCTCGTGATCCTTATCTCACTCTTACTCATGCTGCTATATAAACGCACCATCATCTCTCTGTGCTCCATAGTCTTATCGTCTGCCTCTCAGAGATGGGTTTCCACAGATCCCCATCGCTCTTCTGCTTCTCTTCCTGCTTCGTCTTCTTCCTTTTACTCTCTTTCGAGGCAAGTCAGGCCGCCAATGCCGGCCACGGTCTCAGCCGCGAGGCTTTCCCGGAGGGATTCGTGTTTGGGACAGCGGCATCTGCTTACCAAGTGGAGGGGATGGCGCTCAAAGCAGGAAGAGGACCCAGCATTTGGGACGCATTCGTTAGAATCCCAAGTAATTTGTGATCGTGATGCTGTTTCTGTTTCTTCTGCTTCGTATCCTCTTCCGATTTGTGTGGATTAATGTCGAGGTGTTGCGTAATATGCTTAAAGAGGGCTTTTTTTCTTCTTCTTCTGGTGAATGCAGATATAATCGCCGGCAACGCTACTGCTGATGTTACAGTTGATGAGTACCATCATTACAAGGTTATCCTTTTTCTAACATTTTGTTCATTTTCCCCTTTTTCTGTCAATTGTAATGTTGAGATCAAAACAACAACTGTTTTAATAACAGTTGCATCTTTTATCTTTAATTTTTAGTTATATATTAGAGAAAGATCGTAAAAGGATTGCAAGGGTTGGTCACATTATAAAACAGCATGCATGTTCTAGTTTTACTTGTGTCCCTTGAACTTTTATTGTCTGATGTATCATAATTCAGGTGAAGCTTGTTTTTAAAGTTTTTTTTTTTAATTTATGACCAAATGATCATGCAGGAAGATGTTGATATCATGAAAGATTTCAATTTTGATGCGTATAGATTCTCAATTTCTTGGAGCAGAATATTTCCAAGTAATGAATATCTCTCTGTGTTGTTTATTTTCTTATATTCAGTTTGAACTTCTAATTTAAGTACATTTTTCATATAAACTTTTCCCTTCTAGATGGAACGGGTAAAATCAATTGGGAAGGTGTAGATTATTATGATAGGCTAATTGATTACTTGATACAACAAGGTATGTTAAATTTTCAATTTAGCAATGAGTAATATATTTCTCATATATATATATATATATATTAAAAATTTTGGTGTGAAATAGGCATTACTCCATATGCAAATCTTTATCACTATGATCTTCCTTTGGCACTTCATGAGGAGTACTTGGGCTGGTTAAGCCCAAAGATAGTGTAAGTTTTAAAGGTTCATTAGTAGTTGAACCTAACTGATAATTTTGTTATATTTATTTATTGTTTGGTTATGTGTTTTAGGGATGCATTTGCGGACTATGCCGATTTTTGTTTTGGGAGATTTGGTGATAGAGTCAAGAATTGGTTCACCTTTAACGAGCCTAGGTGTATAGCGGCTCTTGGGTATGACAACGGTTATCATGCCCCAGGGAGATGTACTGGTTGTGAAGCTGGGGGGAACTCGACCATTGAGCCATATATTGTGGCACATAATATTATCCTATCTCATGCAGCTGCAGTGAAAAGATATCGTGAAAAGTATCAAGTAAGTTGTATTTTGTTCATTGAGTTTTATTTAGTGAATCGAATGAAATATGATTCCTCATCCAAGATGTGTTTCTTGTATATACTTGATTCAGGAAGAACAAAAAGGCAAGATTGGAATCCTTTTGGATTTTGTATGGTATGAACCGTATACTTACTCAGTGCAAGACAAAGCCGCAGCTCAAAGAGCTAGGGATTTCCACATTGGATGGTGAAACCTTGTTTCAGTTCACTCTATATTTGTTATTATTTATTTATTTTTTTCTAACGTTTTTCATGGTAGATCGAGAAATCGAATTTCGATTGCAGCAAAGGATTTGTTCATTCGATTAATTGTTGTTTCTTGGTAGGTTTCTTCACCCTCTGACATATGGACACTATCCGGAATCAGTTCAAGCCATTGTCAAAGAAAGACTCCCTAAATTCACTGAAGAACAAGCGAAAATGGTGAAAGGTTCATTCGATTATGTGGGGGTCAATCAATATACAACTTTCTATATGAAGGACGCCGGGGCGGTTGATCCGAAACCTGTTAGCTATCAAGCCGACTGGAATGTCGACTTCGAATGTTAGATTTTCTCGAACTTTTTTCGATAATGACTCAATCAATGATACTTTATGTTATACTAATATTATTCATTTTCTTGTTATCTTTTAGACGACCGAAATGGTGTGCCAATTGGTCCCCAGGTATTTTTTTTTTCACTCTTCAGAGCAAACTCATTTCTTCGAATATGATCGATGAAACTAAGATTGAATCTAAATGTTTTTTTAGGCTAATTCGTATTGGCTCTACATAGTTCCATGGGGAATCTACAAAGCCGTGACCTATGTGAAGGAACATTACCACAATCCTGTCATCATTTTAGCCGAGAATGGTAAATCTTTTTTCGATTTGTTTTCCAAAATATCAAACATCTTACATCCATCCATCTTAACGAGGTTGTTCATCACAGGAATGGATCAGCCTGGAAATGTCACTCTCCCAGAAGCCTTGCAAGATACGACTAGAGTTAACTACTACAAGAGCTACATTACTAACTTAAAGAGGGCTATGGATGATGGCGCGACGGTTATAGGATATTTTGCATGGTCTCTTCTCGACAACTTCGAATGGAGGTTGGGCTACACATCGAGATTTGGTATAATATATGTAGATTTCAAGAACAACAAGCGGTTCCCCAAGAATTCAGCTTATTGGTTCAAAAAGATTCTACAAAGGAAGTCCGATTGAACGATCGAGATTTAGATTAGGTTGTTTGGTGTTTTCTTGTTAGGGTTTAATAAAAGCACAATTGAAGTGAAATCTTTGTGCGCAAGGTTCCTAGTTTTTGTATATTAGGGCAAATTAATTCAACTTTATTATCGAGTGAACATCGATGAGCATCGAGTAAGGCAAGTCGTTGAAGTAAACAAACTCTAGAATTATGTGGCACGCCAAATCAAATGACAATTTCAACTGAATTGTAAAAATTAAAAATGCAGCAGAATTTTAAATATTTATAAAATACATAAAAAAATATTACGATATGAAAATTTTATAAAGGAAATCGTTTTTTTTAATTTATTTATTTTAAAAAATCTTCTTTTTAAAAAGTCGAAAACCTTTTTTTTCCCTCTCAAACTGGTTTCGAATTCTATTAAATGTGGCGCCTTTCTTCCACCGCCTCGATCGTCTCCCAAATCGAGAGATCGAGAGAAAGAGGGATCGGTCCATGGCGGAGAAGGAGAACATCGCCCCGCGCCGTACCCGGGCGGCGGCCAAGAGAGCTGCTTCGGCCACCTCCATCGCCGCCCCTGTCCCCAGCCGGCCTCCTACCAAGAGAAACCGCATCGCCCTCGCCGAACTCCGGTTCCTCTCCAATGCCGCCTCCAGACTACCCGCCTCCAATCGCTCCGTCCCTGGTTCCAAGGGCAAGGCAAAGATCAGGAAGAAGGCAAGGCTCCGCCCGGCGGCTTCCTCCGATGAGATCACTCCGCGCGAAGATCCCCAGATGTGTAGGTCCTACGCATCGGATATATGCCAGCACCTCAGATCTATGGAGGTTTGTGGTTCGATGTTACTTTCTCGTTGGATTGCCTCGTTAGGGCTTCATCTGGTTGATTTTTAGGCGGAGCCGAATCGAAGACCGCTTCCGAACTACATGGAGAGTGTTCAGCGCGATATCACGGCGGGTATGCGAGAGGTTGTGGTGAATTGGCTGGTCGAAGTGGCGTTGGATAGCAAGTTGGTATCCGAAACGCTCTACCTCACCGTCTCATACATTGATAGGTTCCTCTCTCTGAATGCGATCACTAGGCAACGATTGCAGCTTCTCGGAGCGTCTTGTATGCTCATCGCCTCGTATGTTCTGTTGTATAGCTTGTAAAATTCGTTGCCCTAAAAAATTTCCCTCTATTATTTGCATCGAATCATTGATTGATCACGTCCTGAACGCTTTGAAAATGCAGCAAGTATGAAGAGATAACTCCTCCGCCGGTGAATAATTTTATCATCTTCACGGATAATGCTTACACGATAAAAGAGGCTAGTTCATGTTTATTTCCTTAAACACTCTTCTCTCGGCTGAATTGAGCAATGTTGAATAACATATTTCTTTTTGTTGCCCTGCTTTGTGTAGGTGGTGGAGATGGAGAGAGATATTTTGAAGTCTTTGAGGTTTGATATAGGCAATCCCACTGCCAATACTTTCCTAAGGTATTATACATCTTAAACCATATCATATATGTCTATTGCCGGCGATCAATATCTTTGTGAGGTATAGTTGTTTTTAATTTGTTAAAATTAATTAAAATCCTTGTCGTTTGTGTCCAATGGTGCTTGGTGTCAATGTTGTCAAAATTACAAATGCCTTAATCTACATGTAGCTTTAGAATCGATGTATGTTTGCAGTGTTTCTAGTCTTCTCTACATAAAGTCACACCCATGCCTTGATGTTGGCCTCATGCAATACCTATATAGTGTGTGAGCATGCTTGCATATTTGTCTCGAGAGGTGACTCGTGGATTGAAGATATTAGTTAGCCCAAGAGGTTTGTCTACCATGGTTGAAGGGATGGTGAGGCAATGTAATCATGTTGAAGCTCCAATAGTTCAAGTTGTCAACTTATCTACATGCTGATTGGTCGGACCCAAATCTATCGGATTGATTTTCACGAAATTCTTCCAAAAGTATTCAATAAATTTGTGTCGTTTGAACTCATCACCAATATTGAATTTGTCCTAGATATTGCCCAACTATCATTACCTACTTAATGTATTCTTAAATAATCCATACATGTTATATAGTTTATTGATTGTTTGAGATCAACCTTATTTCGTCTTAACTATTGTGGGTCCAGATAATATTATTTAAGCTCTATGCTAGATTATGTCAATAATAATATTTTCGTTGCCTATAAAGATGTTCATATTATTACATTTTTTTTCCTATTTTCGTCACTAATAGAAAAGTAAATATAACTGTTCTCTAGTAGTAACATTGTTCAAGTGATTTTAACTCTACACTTGTTCCTTTAGCTTTTTTTTAACATATTCTTTGATCACCAAAACCTTGTCTATAAAATATGCAACAATTATTACACGAAACAACACTTTCCAACACGATCATCCACTCTTTATTTACAATGGCATTTCTAGTAATCTGCATTCTTTTCTCCTCTTTAAATAACATGTTCAAGATATTGAAAGTTCTTATTAAATGTTAAGGTCATGCATTTTTTTAATACACCCTCGATTTGTTTTCTATTACTGAAACCATTAGGAGATCAGGTTTAGTTTCAAACCTTTACAATTTTTATTCTGATTCTTTGCGCAAAACATGCATTAATCAAGTTGAATTTGAAAAGGATTAGAGGTTGAAACTAATCAAAAAAGAAATCTTGATACACTTCAATAGTCCAATATCCATATATAAGTTGCTTAACAGAATTAGCTATTTCATGCTTGCAGGCAATTTAGGCAGGCCTTTCAACAAGATGGCAAAGTGAGTAAAACATTCCCTCTATTTACATTATGTTCCTTTTCCATTCCTTAATGTTAGAGTGGTTGCTCAAAACTCAATGACTTACTCAGGTACATCATTCAAATCTGCAAATAGAGTTCATGGCAAGCTACCTTGCTGAGTTAAGTTTAATGGACTATGATTGTGTGCAGTTTTTACCATCTCTGGTTGCTGCTTCAGCTATATTTCTCGCAAGATTCACGTTGGATCCAAATAGTCACCCCTGGGTATGATTCTTTTTTTTTCTTCATGTTGGATTTCGATGGGCAATCTATTAGATCCTTTTAACTGATTTTAATCAAAGCATGCTGTGATAATTAGTTTCTGTGAGCAAATATCGGAGGGATGGGATATAATAAGCTCCAAGGTGAACATTTTAGTTGTAAAGCAACTCGAACATGTTTATTTTCAGTGAAAATTTTGCTGTAATTTAACTTGAGGGAAATCAGCATGAGTAAATTTTATATGCATTTCATGAATTTGAAGAATAAAATAAGAATAAATATATTAAACAGATGATTTGGACAAAAAATTAATTATTGGCTTTTGATTTAACAAAAACCTGCAAATACTAACGTTATTTTCCCCCTGTGCAGTGCCAAGAATTGGAGCATAGTACTTGTTATAGTGCTGCAGATCTAACGGACTGTGTCCATGCCATTCATAACCTGCAGTTGAAAAGGAAAGCCGCGTCTCTAGCGGCCATTGGTGAAAAGTATCAACAACAAGAGGTAGCTTTTCTCCATCAAATCATATATTGCAAGGTTTAAAAGAAAACTGATTATGGTGTTTTAAACTATTCTAGTCGAGCTGAATTTAATGATGTTTGGGTTTTATTTTTTTATTCAAGTTTATTAGCTTTTACTTTTATTGAATTTAAATACTGGTATCATCGTCCTTATAATTGACTTAAATTATTGAATCTACATTCCTAACGGTCTTTTATTTATTTATTTTTTTGGACAGTTCAAGTGTGTATCAACATTACTTTCACCCGTGCAGATTCCTGCAAATTATCATTCATAGGAACTGCAGAATGTCCGATCACATTTTAGTTTAGATCATCCATTTTGAGGAAACACATTTTGATGTGTTTAGTAGGCATCAAAATGTAAGATATCAATACCTAAACCAGTCTGAAATTAGTGTCATTTTGATTTATCATTTTCTGTAAAAGTAAGTTATATGTATTTCTGTGGATTTGTTTCAAAGTATACTGTTTTCCACTATTTGCTTGTAAAATTCTAATTAATTTTGTATTTTCTTTTAGCTGAACATTCTTTGGAGCCCATCTTTTCTACATTCAATTTTGTATTTCAAAAATGAAGAATTTCCTTTAAAAGATTAATTTACCCTTTGTTTTCCTTAAAAAAATAAGTTTTGCTTCAACTTTGGTAATTCTATTGGAATAAAACGAGCATTTAAAGTGTGATTTCATGCCTGAAGAATATACATTTACAATAAACATCATGCAAACCATTCATGATAAAGAGGGCAGTTACTCGGGGCCAGTACAGAAACAAAAGTACATAGAAGTTTTGGACACAAATCACACTCAAGCCAGTGATTGATCAACAGAAGATGAAGAAAACGAGTAGTTCGAATGTGAAAAGTAAGCACTCACTATAAATATGTTTTGCAAGTCGATTGATGATATGGGCGAGGGCAGCTACTTGGGGCCGATGTCCTTGAGGCCACAAATTTGCTCTTCGCCCATCGCAGACATCACAGAGACAACTAGATCCTTTCCCTCTGCGAAACCATCTTTGATCTGCAATGTTAATGGTGTTAACTTGGAAAAACCCTAAGAATTGGAAGCGAAACAAGATGATATCCCTTAAACAAGATAACTTCTCAATGGCAGAAGGCCAAGAAATAAGACATTCCACTGAAAATATAATTTAAATGCAACATGATACAATGTGTTCGGGCATCTTTTTGGTTTAGGATGAAAAAAAGCTACTTGTTAAATAGGTTGGCTCCAAGATATTGCAGATACATTCAGGTTGGTGTTCCCTAACTCTTGCTATGCTTTAGTCAAGCAGCTTAGCATTCTTACAAGGATAAAGATCAAATCCAAAGGCCAACTAGAATAGAGAAGATACAAAGAAAGAATGGTAAACTATCTTTAACATCAACCCAAGAACTAAAGTTTGACAAAATCTGTCACAAAATAACTAGGTTAGAAATCATTTGAAGTAAAACTTTTTCTCTGAACCATAAAAGAATCCTCATGCAATCATTACATCTTTTTCAACTAATTAAAATTGGATAAACATCAGCTAGATCAAACATATTTTGCATGAAACCTATTCATACAAAGAAGAAGAAAGAGTGTTGACTTATGAACTAAGTCAATATAGGTGGACCGATTGAAATTTGAAGTAAAACTTGACTTGGTATAGAAGTGAATATGCAAGAGATGCTAAAAAGGGTCGACATGAATCACTCTTCAGAGCAAACTCAGAATCCAACTTAGTCAATGTGGAACAACTAAGATTAGGGTGATGATAGTTTTTTTAAAATTAAACAAAAAATTATATATTTTAAATGAACTTAAACATGCATAACCACTTTGAAAACCTGAGTAAGCAAATTCTCGTCTGTTGGGAGCTTCAGATCATCTTTGGTGTTACCATTTTCGGTCAAAAGGCTCACCTGACAAATGTATGTGTTAATCAAAAAAGAACTCAACAAAGTAAAAGGGGAAATCAAATATAAAACAACAAGAACCATACAAAGCCATCCTCAGAGATATCAATCAGCTGGTAGTCTGTGCGATTAACATGAGGTGCCTGTACAGATTAAACAAATTTAAATATCAAAGACATCTGTACGATCAAATAAACAACTTTTCTACATAAGTTGTAAACACACATCACAATTATGTGAGGACGGAACAATATCCTCAAGCTTCTTGCCATTAAAGATATCTATGGCAACGAAGTGACACTTTGCATGACCATGCTTTCCAGTCTTGCTCGTTGAAACCTCAACAACCTGAAATACAAAGTCAATGACAGTGTTTACATTGCAACAATAAAAGATGTATATATATGAAGTTATGATCTCATATCATGCATATGATAAAAATGTGGATTCCAAATTGCTTCGAGAAATTCGAAAACAAAAAAAAAGAAGCTGAAATGGATATTTAAACTGAACACAAGTAAACAGTGAACTTTACAATGATAACAAAGGATATTTAGCATACTACTTATATGGTTAGTAAACAAAATCTCGTACAACAATAAAAAGGAAAACTAATTTAAAAATAATGAGTTAAGCAACATTAGCAATGCAGAGTGCCGCCCACATTATCCATCAACTAAAAAAGAACACATTGAAGTCAATAACTCCTAGTGTCGAGCAGAATAATGCCCCTAGAACATTTCTTTTACAACTACCATCTTCAGGTTCATTGTATAACTACAGATTTCTCCTCTGCGAAACAGGAAGATCCAAGATTACCTCGCATAAAGAACCACTAGATAAAATCATCGCTACCACGAAAAGATCATTACTGCAATGAAGAGTACAAAAGGATTAAAAAATAATAATAGTGCTCAGTTTATCAAATTAGAGATCCATATTTCAGATCACCCTCATTCCCTCAACACCTAAAAAAATAAGGTGAATTAACATAAGCTAAACAGTTACCGGACCAAAACAATAACAGGAAGAAAGAGCGAAGATACCACGATACACCACAAGGCGCTGTAAAATTGGTAGAACTACATCAATCGAAGAAACAGAAATGTATGAAGCGAGCAAACCAGGAACCTTGCAGGGCCTGCCTTTGATGACTATGTATCCGTTCTTCCGAATCGTCCCAGCCTGCTGCGGGTACGTCTTGGAGGCCCCGGCGTCGGCCTTCGACTCGAAGTGATGCTCCTCGTCCGACATGATCGCTGATGCAAAGGCAGAGAAATGAGTCGAATGTATCAGACTACAGATCGAAGAACGGCGACATCAAAACTTCACTGAGATCGATAAAGGGCGAAGGAAGGATCAGGAGGCCCGACCGATTGCTCAGTACCTGGTAGCGAAGGTCGGAGGCGTAGAAGCGAGATGGAACAGCAAAGGATCGGAAACCGCCTGCTGCCTCGAGCTAGGGTTACTTCACCATAAATAAGACGACAGATATGGCCATGGAAAGACCAGAGCCGTCAGATCTCTAGAGAACGGATTGATTAAGAGGGACACTTGTTTGGTTTCATCTTCGGGGTGAATTTGAGAAAAGCAAAATATTTCAGGGGTGTTTAGTAAAGTCTCCCGAAGTTTTAGAATATCAAAATACCACCACGATATTTGATGATTTACATTTGGATACATTTTATTAAAGAACGGAAGAAGAAGAAGCTGCTATTTCGCACTCATCTTCTTCTTCTTCCACTTCATCTTCTTCGCCAAACTCCCTCGCGCTCCGTTTCCTACTTTTCCAGGTTTCGCCGTCTCCTGTGGCAATGGACGTCCCTAACATCGACGAGATCGCCGCGTCGTTACGGAGTTGCTCTCTGGGCGGAGCCAACCGGACTCCGTCGCCGCCGCCGCCGCCGCCGCCGCCCGGGAAGATAACCGTGGACTTGAACTCGGAGATCCCCCTTCCATACCACTGGGAGCAGCGCCTCGACATGCAGGTGCCTCCCATCTCTCTCCTTCCTCTCGCCGGACTCTTCCTGTCGCCATTTGTTTGATCCAATCTGAATGCTCTGGCGTCGGCCTCAAAATCCGATCTTGGAACCGGTTCCGGCGTCAAAATCCTTCCTTTTTCTCTTTCCTGTATTACTAATCTGTTCTTATTGACTTGATGTTATCGTTAATTAGTGAAGAGCGCACACTTCTGATAGTTGTTCATCCTTGACGAGAACATCCGTCTCCTTGTTTTTTTTTCTTGAAATTTTCAGATCAAAATGCGTAAATTTTCGATTTTGATTATGTTAATTGGTTACTAATCTCACCTCCCCTGTTTTCACCTTGAAGACGGGGGAAATCTACTACATCAACTGGGAGACCGGCGCGAGGACCATCCTCGACCCTCGCTCCGCCGGCACCTCGACGTATTCATCGAGCTACTACTACTCCGACGAAGACGAAGTCTCCGGCACAAGAAGCGGCAGAGACGGGTGCGACGAGGAGGAAGAGGAGGAAGAGGAGGAAGAAGAAGACGGCTGCGACGAGACAGTCGATTCCGACGAAGACGAAGCCTTTGGTACCGGCAGCAGCAGGAACGGGTGCGACGAGGAGGAGGAGGTGGAGGAGGAGGACTCTACCGGCGACGACGGGGAAACCCTCATCGCCGCCGGCTGCAACGCCTGCTTCATATACTTGATGGTCCCCAAGGGCGCCCCCGCCTGCCTCAAGTGCGGCGGCGCCCTCATCCACCTCGGTGACTACCTCTGAGATTAAAAAGGATCAGATTTTAAGGAGCAAGCTTCCATTTCTCCGACGGGAATTGCTTCTGTTCCATTCTTCCGGTGGAGGGCCGGCTGTGGCAGTGGTTTCGTCGGCGTCCATGGATGAGCTTGTGATCTCTGCGGATGATATTTTGATTCCATATTTTGGCTGTCGGCTTTTGATCCCACACCTGCTGCCAATCTGCTTGCCGCCTTAGTGCTGGACGTACGCAGAGTGATAGTGGAATTATGAGTTAATTTTCCTTTCATTTTTTTATTATTTAAAATTTGAATTTGATGAATTGCATTATGATAACTTTTCAAAACTGTTTTCAAATCTAAACCTATTACATATTTACTGTAAATTATTTTAGAAAACATTTTTTGGAGGGGATATTACAGTGAAAGAAATTAGAAAAAACACAAGTAAATATTTTTTTGGGAATTACTTGAGACAAAGGAATCTGGTCAGTATACTGTAGCAAAAGCCACTGGATGCTCATCCACAACACAACAGAAGACAGTTCATCACAGTCTGGGGGTGCCAAATCATGCAATCTCTATGAGAAATAAAAAAAATAGATATTTAAATTTCTTTACATTTTAATTTTATATAAAATTATTATTTTTTCACCTTACAGATTAATTACACAGTAAAAATGTGACAACCAGTATTTACCAATTAATTTACACAGTAAAAATGGGACAAACAGACCTAAAGAGACAACATAAATTGATAAATCCCTTTGGATTTAATATAATTATAACAATTTTAATTTCTTAATTGGCATAAACTTAAAATGTTGACCTTGCAAGCTGAGATTAATGCAAATTGCTTTCAAATCAGCTTACAAAGATTTTAACCTGTGCAAAATTAAAGTGGGGAAAATTTATAAAACCCGAATGTTCTTTGATAAAATATAACATGGCCCCTGGCAACGCGAGCAGCAAGCATAGTCAGTAATCACAAGAGAAACTGGATTTTCCCAAGAGAACAAAAATGTTTCATCCAAAATTAGGGTAGTACTACAAAATAAAACAGTCAATTAGGAAGGGAACTCTAGTTCTTGCAGTAGAAACTGATGATACATTTGACGGCGATGAAAGTAGAAAGCTCAGCCTGAGGAGATCAAGTATCAACGCTTCTTCTTATTTGCCTTTGCAGCTGCCCTCGATGGAGTTGCAATGAGATAGATGAACAATCCCACGAATGACAGAACAGACACCAAGGCTCCGTATTTAGCTACTAGCCTCTGCGTATTAAGGTTGGATCTTTGTCAGGTGAATAGGTTAAGGAATAACAATATTTGTCAACTACAAAGAAGAATCAGAAACCGTGAGCTCACCTTTGCCTGAAGTCATAGTTGGATCGGATCAGTTGTGTCAGTACATGGAAGTTGAATTGCACATTATTAGATGTAAGGGAGATAGAACTAAGTAATAATTACGAAAGTGGTTTGTGAATTAACTCACCCATTCAAACTTCTTTTCCGGAGGCCTGTCTGCAAGAACATCAATAGGCGGAATTGGGGTAGAATACGCTTCCTACATTAGGCGGACAAGTTAAAACATTCAACCAGTGGAAGTCAATGAAATTTATTTTTAAGGATATAACAAGATTTCCGGGATAGCTAAAACTACAACTTCTGCTTTCATTATTGTTAAATAAAAGGCCTTCATTACAATCCTAATGCACGTGCTAGCTATTAGAAGAGAATCCAGTATTTGGAAAATATAAGTCAGTCAAACCAGTAACAAGAATAGAAAAGAAACTTTCTAGTGGAATCTCTTTCACGATCTATAGAGAAGTTCTGTTCTGTAAAGATCAAAAAAGTGCAATTCACATTAAATTCATAAATTTTTGGAATCCACATCATGCAAGGAGAGACTGTTCTTGCTAATGTGAAGAACATATTGTAGCATGTTTCAGAAATTATACAGGTATGAATTCTTTTATCCGCTGGTTCTGCAGTAAAAATGACCAAGGTTCTTAAATAGGTAAGAAAAACTTTTTACCATCCTAACAAACGTTAGCCTCATAGCCATTTTCAACCATCAACTACGACAGAATAACTTTTTCATGCAAATAGTTTAGCATAAATTACTGAACACATGCCATCATGTGAATCAACTGTTATAAATATTCTATGCCCCTTGGAACCTACAGCATGACCATGTAATGTATCACTCCAAAGTTTACTTGATTGTAAACAGCATAAAATACCTGTAGGGCAGCCTTTGTGGGAATGCGGAATTTGATAACAGCAGGAAAACCATAGAATACGCCCTTTGTTTTAGACTCCAGAACAAAAGAGTGAGAAACAGAGGAACCACTAAAAGTAAGAAAAAAACATAGTATCAGATAGGCCAATGAATTTATGATTTTAAAAAAGTATCATAAAATTTACTCACGCATCAATTTTTTCCCATGTATTTGATGTGTTTCCAGAGACAAATTCAAACTTATCTTGGGACCAACTATCATCGTTCAAACTCACATCATAAGCAGTTCTGTGACATTAATGATTGACAAAGATTATATGTGAGAAAATTGTAAATTGAATACATATTACAAGAACATAGCAAAGATACACTACAAAAATCACAAAGATTTAATGCAAAAAAAAAAGGTAAATAAATCATTGAGATTTTCAAAATGTCAGTCCCATCTAACTGTGCTAAGTACCCTGAATATATATAAACTGTATCTGATAAGTGGACCATCAACTTGTGCAAAGTGGGCATTCCACAATAATAGCTAGCTAATCAGCACTCATCACTCATCACTCATCTATTTCCACCTTTTTTTTTGGACATAAGTCAGTGCAAAAGGCTGCCCAGCCAAGTACGATGACAACATTGTTCTGATAATTATTACACAAACAATCATCATGCAATAGGATATATATAAATGAAGACATATTGTCAACAGAATTTTTATGTGTACTACAAGGCCACTACTTATACCATAGTGTCGCCCTTGTTTAAAATGTAGTAATAATATCCAAAGATATTCATCAGTACGTATCTAACATGACTTTTTTTGTCATGCTTGCATTGGTAGATAATAATTAAAGGCTATCAATGGAAAGATCTTCAGAATCATTTTAGTAAGGAAGACAAGGTTACATCACATATATAATTGTGATCATTTCTCCTTATCTATGGTTTTCTTCAATTAATTCATAACTTTACAATTTAGTAAGCAATCCTAACTAACATAAACTGAATTACTTGCATTCTTTTAATATAGACACGATTTTATGTGACAGCAATTCCACCTGAAAAGTTCAGTCCTTTTTTAATTTTTCATAAAAATAAAGCTACTAGATTACTAAATGAAAATTCCAATTTATGCAAATGGAGTCGAGGATAATGAGATCTAATATGTGATACCATATAACCCAACCTCATAACTCTTAACACCAACAAATTCATTACTTGGAGCAGCTTGCCGCTTAAAGTTGCAAATAAAATCACGATTTAGTAACTAAGAATAACTTATCAAATTCCTTAAGCATACCAAAGAACTTTGATAATATTTGCAAGAATGTACTTTGCATAAAAGAAAAAACATATATATAAATATATACATGGACATTTCATGGAACATGAAAAATATGATAGCAAAATAAGAAACAAGCAACTCGCTAACTTAGAGTCACTTGTAGTTTTTTGTTTCTCAAAATTTCTCCAGAAGAAGTTCATTTACTGAAATAGTTAATGAATGAACAATTTTCCATCATTTTTAGATTTCTAATGCAAATCTATTTGGGGAGTTACGGAGTGAATCATCACAGACATAAATTGCCCAACTTTTCCACGATCAAACACAAACTAAACTCTTGACATGTGAAGATGAACGCTCAAGGCGTTAAAATTTTATATCTATAATTGGGCCATAGCCTAGTTTGGACGAATCCCTAACCGTTATGATTATTATTATCAGCAGATCCAGTGACAATAGGCACAGGTAAAAAGCATATTTGATCCTAAGCTAAGGTAGGATTCCAAGAAAGGGAATTCCAGTAGAACTCGATCAGTGATTGATGAACAAATTTTGAAGGAAAATAATAGATGACACTGATAAACAATATCAGATGGAAAATTGCAAGGATGATCGGAAACGTGAAGCACGGGACCCCATTAAATCAGAAGATTAATATTATTAACATCAAAATTCCACAAATTAAAAAGAAACAAATAGATCATCGAGGTATATCTCACGAGGATCCTTGATTGTAGAGGTCGATCGAGACGGATACACGCTCGACGCCAGATTTGAGCCTCGTGAGGCTCGCCTTCTTGTAAGCAACCAGGAATGGGATATCGGAGTCAGCCAGCACCGCTGAAGAGGCGGCGAAGAGGATCGCTGCGACGAGGAAGAACAGGGAAGATCCCGATCTAGCAGTTTCCGCCATGCCTAGGGTTTCGAGTTCCTCAGAAAGCTGTCGAATTGAAAACGAGGCGACTGGTGCAGTATTAATTCGCCGCGATTTCCGTTGGATTTATGCACTCAAGCCCCCAATAGTTTTTATTTTTTTAAAAATAATTTATTAAATTTCAATTGTTTTCAATTTGATAAAAAAAAAATTAAACTATTTCAATTCATCTATTTTTTTTGGCTGATTTCTTTTTTTTTTTTAATTTCTAAGACGATATAATTAAATTTAAACCGTTTAATATTTTTTTCATGAAATGAAATGAGATTATTTTAAGCAGGGGAGGACAAAGCGAGCGGAAGACCTCGCCCGCTAACGTGCTCGAGTCTCCGCCATTCGCCTCTTCAAAATCTAGTTCGATTCCAGTCTCTTCGTGCGAAATCTTCGCCTCCGATCTGCAGAGAGAGCGGCATTTTCTCCGTTCTATTCATCTTGCTGTCGTCTCCGATCGAGATGTCATTGTCGGAGAACGGCGCAGGGAAGCATGTGGTAAGATTGGAGCGGGAATCTGCCATTCCGCTGCTCAAGCCTAAGCTCATCATGAAGCTCCCAGTCTCATAGGTATGTGATCCTCTGCACTTTTTGATAGAGTTTTAGAGTTTTCAAGCCTGAGCTCATCATCTTGCGTTTGATATGCTCATCTTCTTCTTCCCCTTTGCTTGAGGCTTGAAGGTTTGGTTTCTGCGATTTGGCTGTGTTTCCGAGAAACCTTCCATGTTTCTCCTCGCTATTCACTAGTTTAAATGGGAAACAGAAACCTGAATTTCATGGATGCGGATTGGGTAGGTCGGGAAATCAGGGAACAATTCTATGTCACTTAGACCATCTTGAAACTTGTTTTGCTCTAACTTAAAATAAATACAAGTCGCACTAAAAACTGGCGAATGAGGATTCTTTTTCTTCGAGTATTCTGCTTCTGGAGTGGGTTTATCTCCATCATTTTGGTAATCAGATTGCCTAATGTACCTATCTCGATCGATTTTAATTGTATAGTATCCAGAAAAGACCATTGAAAGATATAATTTATCAAGGAACTGTGAAAGAGTTCTCAGATATGATTGCTACTATGCTAAAAAGTGTCAAACTAAAGAAATCATATAACATATATGAAGTTAGGCTAGTAGTTGGATATATGAAACATTTACGACACAGATGATAATTAATTTTACCTATCCAACTTGATGCATCAAGATTAGAGTGGCATTGGCAAAACATGATGCTTAATTGGCCTACTTAAGTCAAATAAAGTTTATGTTCAGTCTTTCGTGATTAACATCTATGTGTCAATTCACGAAACGAAACAAAAGTTTTTCTAAATGTAGATTTGTATGTTTAAACAATAGAGCGTTGGATTGAATGCACCTCATTTCTTAACTTCATCAGTCAGAATGTTCTTTGTTGATTCAGAATCTGCGCTAACAAGTGCCTTGGCTTTTGTTCTTTTACCAATATTACTACTTTATGTATGTTTCAGACACTGGAACTTTTGCTTTTATTCAAGTTCAGAGCATTCAACTGACCAAGCTGAGTTTGTCAAGCTTTGCAAGAGAGTTGAATACACTATTGGCGACTCATTCAATTGAATATACCTTCTGCAATTTGATGACTTTCTCATGTTCTTGCAATATTTATGAAAGACTTTGTGGCCAATGACTTGTTAAAAGCTCTGCCTCATCATATTCATATGCATTGAAGTCAAGTGCCTCTATACACTGATATAATAACTTTCATGGATCAATTTCATTTATTTTTTTCTGTGCATGCAAATGAAAATTTCCAGATATTTATTGATCTATTGTGTCTGCAGCAACTATTTTTGATGTTTGACGATGCAAATGATAATCAGAGATTGAAACTGCAGAACTTTCCTGTGCAAAAGATAGATGATCTGGAACTAAAATTCCACATATTTTTCCAGGTTTGTCAATTTCTGATTACTTTTGTGTGATGTAGTTGTTCCTAATAATAGAAGGAAAGCCAAACATCTTGGTTGATAAAAAGTATGACAATTTAAACTATCGCATGAAGAATAGGATTCAAAATTGTTGACTCCCAAACTCTCTCTCTCTCTCATTTGTTTTCCAGTTGAAGCAGACTAACACCTCATATTTGCCTCTTCTCTGATTGATGCCGGTAATGAAAAAGAACAATTTTGATCTAGTTACTGATGAGGAGGTTGTAGTTGCACAATCTGGGCAGTATCTCTTGAACCTTCCAGTAATAGTGGATGAATCAAAGGTTCAAAAGATGATCCATCAGCTTATACTTGTTTTTCATATTACCTTGATAGATTTCCTGGGTTGCAGCTGGACAACAAGCTTTTACCAAGGTATTTTAAAGATAATCCTCATGAAAATCTCCCTATTCTCTCTGATAAGGTATATATATTGCATGTTTCTATGCACTATGTTTCACTTGTCTCTTGGAAATTAAAAAAAAAAAGAGTTATCTCAAATTTTGATGTCATCGGCAAATTTTGATTATACAGCTTGTTTATATATTTATTAAGACATAGGTTCTTTCCATTTTCATTAACTCATACAAGACATTAAACTGACAATACCTTTTTTTGTAGCGGCATATATTCTTAGTTTAAGGTTATCTTATGATGATAAAATCAAATTCCATTACCTTGATTATGACTATTTTACTTTGGCTGTAAATTTCCAGTTTTGTATTTTGGCCTTATGTTTGCTATTCCTTATTCTTCGGACAACTCTTGTTACATTTTCCATAAAGCTTGGTGAGGCACCAAAATAAAACACTATACAATACCCAAGGGTAGAAGAGACTAAAACAAAATATTAGCCAATAGCTGTAAGGGTTAAAAGGAAGCTTAGTTGATCATTTCTTTTACTACGTTCAATGCTTAAATATTTACTCCTTCATTCATTTTTAAGCACAAGCTGAACTTCAGCTAGTTGCAATTAGTGAGGGTATCTGAAAAAAAAAAAAACTTCCAATTATCGACATTGCTGCATGTCATTACTTATCCACGAATACATATCATTACAAATAATATTATTCTCATGTGACTAAACGAAGTCTTGAACCAATTTCTTTCTTATAAAATAGAGGGCTGTTCTCCTTCCTTCACCTTCAATGTTTTTCTTAACTTGGTCCTTTCTGTGATGGAAGTACATTATTTTTCATTGAGGAATAGGAATCAACCAGACAACCGATTACTTTATTACGGAGAACTTGGAGATTCTTATAGCTCATATTTGGACAGGTTTTCTGAGATTTGCAGGGTCAAAAATTTATAAAAGATGTTTCTTTATTCTAAATAAAGAAGCGCTCTCATGCATAATGATGTGTTAAATGACTTCAGGCTTCGACGGTTATTCTAAAAACAAACAAGATTGGTGACCAGGAAAGAAACCAAGAAATTTGATACAACTACTGCTGATTCAAATAAGAAAGGTATTTTTGTTGAATATGTTCAAATTGAGAACATGAAATTCAGTACAAACTATCAATCCACCTCTTTCCAGAATGCTGATTTTAACACAACTTGCTTGAATGAAATATCATATCCACATGATTTAATGTCCAGAGATGGCTTGAACTATTCAAGAATGTGCTAGACCTTACTGTTGACATGGACTTAATAACTTGGTTCATATGTCGGGTTAGATCTTCACAACAAATCTATTTTGCAATGTTAAATCACGTCATTTTCTCCCAATGTGTATCCATCTTTAAATTCATCTTCATAAGATCATGTTCAGTTTCTAGTCTCCTATAAGAATTCACTGAATTGGTGTTCACAAGTGAGCAGGCTACTAAATCAAAACGTGCTAAAAACAATTGTATTATTCTTTAAGAGTCTGTGTTTTATAAAATAGAATTATGAAGAGGTTATCTTGTAATTTAAAATGTTTTCTAGCTGTAATTTATGAAACAAATCAGGTTGAAGAGGAACTTGACAACTTATTACTACCTAATCACTAAAGTAAAGCATATAAGTTAATTTATAATTTAGAAGGTTGTCTTTAACAATATTTTTTCTCTCCTGAAATAACGCAGGTTTTGGCGGAACTTGACAGCTTACCAGAACATGTTCAATAAATCAATGTATGATAAACAACTTGACAGTGGAAAATGTTGGCTTTTTCTTCACTCTAGTTAGGATAAACATGGCTTTTTCTTCATGAGAAACTCTGTTTTCTTTGTCCAGAGCTGGATTTGATTCTGCTTTTTTTTTATTTGCAATGAGAAATATATACCAGTTTCAGTTTCAGGATTTTTACAGTACATCAGCGGTCATGTTTACCTAATGCTTATGCTATAAAAAAAGATCTCGTTTTCAAATTAATTGGGCACATATACAAATAGGGACCAATCACCACAAATAATTTGCTTATGTGCGAATGAAAATTCTGTATGGACTAAGTTGATGTCGCCATTTAGTCGATTCTGGAACTGATCTGTATATTTATTTTCTTCTTTCCAAAGTTTTCAGGTTATTCTTTTTCTTCTAAATTTATTTCTGCTGTGTATGCTGTACTAAATCTGTATTTCATTTTTGCCGTTTGGTAGTCACAGGTAGGCACACAGCTTGTCATCTAGAAGTGATGATTAAATTGGAGAGCTGAGGCGATGCTGATCTCAAGAGGGCATCATCCTCAAAACCAACTGGTAAGTCTGAAATCAGTGCTTCTTTCTTCACTAAAGAGGTTGTCTTTTATCTTATTTTCAACCTTGTTAGGCCAATTGTATCCTACATCTCTCTTGTTTGTTCCAAGTAAATATATATTTAGTAGAAATGGCAGCATATCTAAGAAATATAACAGGGCACGAGGACAAAACCACTGATTGCCTATGACAATAATGTTGACTATCGCCATTTTAGTCAGTGCCCACCTCCAATTACATAAATTATCCCTTGTGACTCACCCCACATCCATTTGTCTCAATCACTGTGATTTACCTCTTCCGTGCTGATTCTAGGTGGATTGGCGGAAGTGCTGGAGGCGATCGCCTCACTTTTTTGGCCACCTGATTAGTGGATTATGTCAAATTGCATTAATGTCCATGCACAACTTGTTCAGACACCACAATGCATTAACATTTGTATGGTCATCCTCAAACTGCAGGTTCCTTTCTTTTTGACTAATTCTTTCCGCGTTTTACTAGAACACGGTTCTTGTATTTGATTTTGATCAAATCACGTCTCCGTATTGATCTTCTACCAGATTAGTTTTCTTGTATAAACTATTTTTGTATTATCTTTGATTTTCAAGTTCACTAAAAAAACTTCCAAATGCAAATTATGGCATGATTTTAAAACAACAATAGAATGACCCATAAATTTGTATAGTCAAACACATTCTACCATAGCTCTTTGCATCAGCATACTGGTTCTCCTAGATGTTATTCTTCTGCAATGGCTTTCACGATGACTTAGCATCGTTGCATAGCAATTTATTTGGGTGTGATTTGGTCAGAATCATGCACCTTTTAATTCTCACGGTCAATAACACTGTTGAATATTTCCTTGGTTTTTTCTGTTTTAGAAAAAGAATATGCTCCAATATCCATTTAAAATCATAACAATTTGCAGAGCTTTTGCCAACACTCCTTTGTTGTATGATTGATCGCACAAACAATCTTCTCAGTTTTCTCATGTCTTTTATGCTCGTACCATTTTTCTCCGTTAATGTCAGCATCAATAGATGTCGATTAGGTTGCACCCCAATAGTTTCCTACAATTGAGAGGCAGCAATCACTGACCTCATCGTTTAATCATTTAACTAATTTCTGAATTGATGGTTGCTTCAGCTTCTTCCACCATTGCCTTGTGACTGCTTTTCTTCATACTAAACACTGAACAAAACTTCCCATAGCAATAAAGCAACAAAAAAAAAAACACATCTTACTGTACATTCTGTATGGCTCATGTGAACTATAATATAAACCATAAGAATCTAATCAGCTAGCAACTCCACTGCTATGACAAAAATGATGCATCAAAAGTTTTCTTTGTGGAACTCGAACTTTGTGGTGGTCTTGTGTGTGAAATCCTGCGCTAGCTGCTGTAGTTCCTTCGTCAGCGTCGGAGCTCCACAGTAGAACACACCTGCAACATCCAAGCCCTTCGAGTTATATTGGAATTCTAATATATAATTTTTTTTATATAATTCAGGTGTTTCGATTTTGCCCGATGGACGGCTGTTTCGCTTGGCACACAGGTAATGCACGTATTCAGAATTTTTTTTAATATTAATTAATCTTGTGAAAGTTTGTGTGATTGGCTTACCGACGCGTTTGTCGCGGTGGTTGAGCGCGATGCGCTTGTAGACGCTGCGCCAGTTGGGGCGGGCGAAGTGGGACTTGACGCGCGTGCCGGAGACGACGTCGACGCCGCTCTTGGCGTGGTGCAGCGACTGCAGCATGGTGATGAGGGCGGATCGGGCGTCGCCCTCCTCGTACACGCTGGTGCAGTAGTTGTGCAGCTCGATCACGCCCTTCTTGTCCGTCTCCGCCACGTCGTTCATCACCCCCCGGAACCACTCGAACGACCCCTGCTCCCGCGTCACCCAGTAGAAGTACGCGCGCCGCGTCCTGAACGACGACGACGTCGACGTCGACGTCGATGCCCGGCTGATGTCTCTCTCGGCGTCACTGCCGCCGCCTTCTTGGCCGAGCATGAGCGAGTCCAGCTCCTTCATGTTGTTGACGATGTCCTTGACGATGCTGATGAAGGGGGTGGCGCCGATGCCCAGCCCCACCAGCAGCACCACCTCGTACTTCTTGTAGTCCTGCGCCGGCGCGCCGTACGGCCCGTCGATCAGCACTCTCGGGAAGCTGCGCCACACGAACACACCACAAAACATCAATTTTTGCCCCCCTCCTTTTATTTTCTCCAGACCTTTAACTCACTCAACTCACCTCGGAGCGAGTCCATTGCTGCTGCAGTCATCGTAGTCTGCTCTCAGTAGCCCACTCTTCCCTCCCATCGGCGGCTGACAGACCTAAATCGCAAAACGGAGCTCAAACAAAGCTACTAATTTATGGTCCTGGAAATCCAAAGCAATGGCTACAGTGCACGGACCTGCGAGAAGACAGCCTTCAGCTGCCGAGTCCAGTCGCCGAGTGTTCGAATGTGCACGCTGATGTAGTCGTCCTGTGGAGCGGAAGTGATGGAGAATGGATGCCACTGGAAAGGGGAGACGGCGGCGCAGTTGACGAAGATGTACTGTCCGCTTCTATACTTGAAGCCCTGCGGCTTGGAAACCTGGAGGGTCAGCACATTGCCGGGGTACACCGCCACCTTCAGTATCTTCACCGCCCTGATGCTCGACCTGAACGCCCTGATCAAGCGTTCGCTCGCGTAGAGGATCAACGGAACCGCCAGGTACATCCATGTCTGCAGAGCACGGTGTTCGGAATGGAGTCAGTAGATGTGAGAACAGGGGAAAGAAGAGATATTGCTCGCTCTGTTTCAGTGTGCGCACCGTTCGCTTGTACCATTTCTTGGTGAGGTAGAGGAAGTAGCCGTGGACGATGAGGAGCACGTAGACGACGACGAAGAGGTGGTGCGAGTACCAGAAGGCGTTGTAGCCGGTGAGGCGGTGGAAGGGCTTGGGCAACCGGACGCGGCCTCGCCGGAAGTAGGGCGTGGCCAGGGTGAAGGCCACGGCCATGAGCACCACCATGACGATGCCCGTCCACCCCTCCGTCCCCTTCACGAACCACCAGTAGTTGTTCGGCCGCGGGTCGCCGAAGAACTCCGTCATCGAGCTGTAGTACTCGTCGTCGCTCGCGTGGAGCAGCCTCGGGAAGTCGCAGGTCAGGTGAGAGATAACGTGCAGCCCGACCCCGACGGTGATGCCAACGGCGATCACCTTGTGGAAGTTGAGGTTGTCGTCGAAGGGGAGGACGCGGCCGAGGCGGGTCCGGGTGCGGAGCCAGGTGATGGTGTTGCGGCAGACGGGGAGGAGGATGAGCGCCATGTTGAACTTGAGCGTCTCCGCGCCGCCCTTGGCCACGCACACGCAGGCGCCCATGATGTCGTACACCGCCCGCCGCCGGTACTGCACGTACTTCCAGGCGAAGAGGCCGGTGCAGATGCAGAGCCACAGCGCCATCACCCACACCCGCTGCCAGTTATCCTCCATGAAATACCGGAACCGCTGGTACCACCGCCGAAGCAGGTTCTCCTCCTTCGCCGGCCGAAGCTTCTGGCTCAGTAGCTGGCTCAGGTTCCGGCTGTTCGTCGTCCCGATCTGCACCGACTGGCTCGGCATTTGCAGCAGCAGCATCTCCAGATTATATATCTGAAATTCCACGCTCCATCAGCGGAACGGATCAGATTAAATTCATCTGGTCTGCGATGGAATCGCTTACCTCGATGTAGCCGAGGTTGTCGGGGTCCAACTCCTCCATGATCAGGGCGGCGTACTCCGCCGCCTGTTCTTGGATCGTCGACAGCTTGTTGGCCGATGCGCTCAGCAAGATCAGCTGTTGAAATTTTCAATTTCATGATGAGTTTAGCTGATCGTTAGCTTTTTTTTTTTTAAAAAAAAAAGGTGAGTAGTTGAGTTAATCACCTCCTTGACCTCTTCCTCTGTGATCCTTCCGTCCAGGTCCTTGTCCAACCTGCTCGGCAGATCACATTGATTAGTTACAAGATTCGGTGTTTTTTTTTTTAAATTATTAATTACGGTAAGAAATCGTACATGTCGAAGAAGGTTTGGAGACGGGAATCGAAGCTCTGGTCGGCGATTTGATCCCAGAACTCTCGCAGCTCATCCTTGGTGATCTTGTCGCCGGCGATCCTCCGCCTCCTCGCCAGCGCGTCGAACAGTTCCCCGGCGAACTCGTTCGACTCCTTCATGCCGATGCACTGTCCGAACAGGGAGCGGTGGAGTCGCCCGTCGACGGAGAGCTCCTCGAAGCGCTTCTCGACGGCCGGCCACCCCGCGGCGCCGGTAGCCTTGGTGATGAACTTGAGCCGCTTCAGCGCGTGGGCCGCGGCGGACTTGGACCGGTCGATGGGCGCTGCGGCCGGCCGCTTTGTCAGCGACGTGAGGCGGAAGAGCTTCTGGGACACCTGCAGGAACCGCGACGACGCGGAGAATGAGGCCGAGCGCCGCTCCAGCGTCCGCGCCAGCAGCGACATCTCCGAGTCCTCCGCCGCCTCGGCTCCGCCGGCCGGCTTGACGCTATGCACCGCCACCGCGTCGTCGCGCACGTCCAGGGTGATCTCCACGTAGTCCTCCTCATCGACGCCGGCGGCGGAAGAAGAGAGGCTGAAGCGGGCGCTCTTGCGGCTGCTGCTGTTGCTGCCGCCGCGCTTGCCGAGAGGGCCACTGAAGCCGACGCCGTCCGTCGTGCCGGTGTCAGTTTCCCGGTAATCATCGGCGATTCCCATCACAGCTTCAATCGATACCGAGGAAAGATAAGAAAAACGAATTCAATCAAAGAAAAGATTATCTTTTGCCGATGGAACCGATTCAATCGGCGTGGTATATATCCACGGTGAAGAATCGAGGCCGCGGTTGACGTGGGAGAGAGAGAGAGGAGGTAGGTGAGGACAAGCAACAGGAAGAGAGGAAGAAGCTTGTAATTTTGGTTTGACCAAGACGAGTCAACGGAAGCGAGGCGAGTTTGACCCCATATCATTGACAATCGTGGCTTTACATTTTTTTTTTTTTTGGATATTAGAAATTTCAAATACAAGGTCTATTATGATTTGATCAAACATGATATATAATCACTTAATAGAATGTTTAATAATTTTCATCATCGTCGTTATTATTAAACGCGTTCAACACTTTCAAACATTAGTTTTAGGCTCTTGTTAGCAAGAAAGTAAAAAAATAAAATTAAGGTTCGGAAGAATTTTAATTCTTTTATTATTTTTTAAGGTTTGTAATTAAGTTTATTTTAAATTTTCAGTTTATTTCCTTATAAAAAAAATAGTGGTTAATTTTTAACCTTTTTGTTTTGTGAGCTTTTCAATTATGCGTGTAAGAGAACCTTTCAAAGTGTCCGTACCGTTATAGTTGGGCCTGAGTTAAGTGGAGGAGGCTTTTTGACTTGTATGCGAACGCGCCTTCACATGTCTTCTTGTTTCACATGGTGGTCTTTTGCTCAGTGGAGGCCTACCAACCTAATTTAGTCGCCTTCTTCCTTCCCTTTTGCTGGTTTCTAAGTTTCAGATCCAATTAGCGTGTTTCGATTGAATTGCAATTTTTATTATTATCATTTATATTAAAAAAAAATTGCTAATCAAGTTTTTATTGTGTATTTTTGTTTACACGTTTGTCGTAGTTTCATATCGTATAACTAGAACATTTATTGTTCGTCTATGTACACGTCTGTATAATCTTAAACATGTCTTCCGAAATCTTTCTTCAATAGATATTTTTTTCTCTAATATTTTTATTTTTTATTTTGTTCATTTTTTTATGTCTGTATATCCTCTTTATTATTCTTATCTCTTTAATTTTCATCTTACATATTTTTATACATCAAATATTTCTTTAATTGATCTAAAGAACTATTTAAATATGTTAAGCTTTAATTATATATAATCATAATCTTCTAAAATAAAAAATCTTATTATTATTATGATTTATGATAGTCTTTTAGATTGACCAAATTGATCAAGAACACTCAATTTTATTTAAGTCTTGCTAAAATATTAATGAAAGAAGTCAACATGAGTTCTAAGAATTCATTAAAGGACAATTATACTCACAAATTGTAGGTCCTCTTTTTCATTATCTTCTTAGGGTAATTGGGCCGAGTTTCATCAAAGAGTTAGTTCGATCTACTCGAATTGGCTTATTTTGTTCAAAGCGCAATTCAAGCCTAGTTGAACCTAAACGATCATATAGATTGAGTGGTCAAGTCATCGGTCAACGAATATGTATTTTCACATGGTTTCTTCATGCTAAAGCATGGGGAAAAAACTAATTTAATTGTCTTTCTTCACTAAATTTGCTAGAATTTACAGCAATTGAAAGTCCGAAGAGAAACAAGGGAAGATTGAAAGGTTTGGTGCACTTGCTAGCCCCGGTTTTGTCTAGGAGAGAACAAAAACAATGTCTTTAGTCTTGCACTTTTAATTTTCTTTTAGACGACATGTGTTTTATACTTATAAGGACAAAAATCAAAAGGGCGTCATATTTTAGGATTTATACTCAACCTCCGCCTAACCTCATATGATTTGACGCTAATTAGCTTATGTTTGACTAGTCGATTTTTTAAAAAAATTCGAACCAACGATTTGAAACTCCCGAATTGGTCGGTTGATATTTTAGGGTTTAGGATATTACTCGCGGGAAAAAGAAATGAAAAAAGTTTCGGTTATTAGGTGAAGGGAGGTTGCTCGTGCCTTGATGGTACCCTACAACAAACAGTGGAAAGGTTGAGCTTGATGGTTACTCATCATCTACCAGAGGATGGACCAGCTTAACATGGAAGAACACATTCTTTTTTGGACCACTGCTGCTGGGAGTGAAAGCTTATTCTGATCCGATCGATCTTCCCTATGATTCCCCGACTGAACCGGTTGTATCGGCTAAGGCACCTCTATACTGAACTTTTACTGTTAGCTCCTAATGCAAACAAAAATCATGAAGCAAATAACAGTCACAACACTTGCTTATCAAGTGTGTTGAACAACACTATCTTAATTTTAGGGTTTATACAAAACTACATCATCAAACATAGTTCCTCCACTGCCTCGGCTTTCAATTGTTACAATCTTGCACTATAAGAAGAAGAAAAAATTAGGAACTAATTATGTGCTCCGGCCTAATGGCCGTTACTCATGAGTTACAAGTTTATGATGCACTCGTGGAACAAATGTTAGGGTTATATAAATAGGCCTATCTCTTTTATTCTGGAATCACAGAAGTTAGGGTTCAATTTTCATCCAATTTGCTTGCATTTGGTCTGCATTGGAAAGTCAAGACACAAACCTCTGCATTAAGAGTATGACTTAATCCTTAGTTATCTGATACATTTACCGCGAAAAACTTGCAGAGGAGAAGGCAGTCTCCTGGTTGTGTCGGAAGACGATCTGAGCGACACTTTGCAAATCGTCTTCGCGAAAATCACCAAGCTGAGAAAGGAGTAGAACTCTTTTGGTAAGTGATCTATAATTCATAGAATCAGCCTGAATCAAGAATTAAGATTGGCACACTGAAGACAAGTATCAAACAACTTGTATCATGGCTGCAATATTCATTACCTGAGAAGTAGCATCTGAGAATCCATAGAGGGGAGGCGGTTGCACGGTTCGAGAAGGAGGATTTACGAACTGTGATTCGAGGCCTGAAGTTTCAATGCCCGGAAGAGGATATGGATATGCTGCACTTGCCATTTCTGAAGGATAAAATGGCTGCAGCATAGTTCCATGTTCTTGATACATCTTAATTGACAGACACACACCAACAATTAGGACAGGCATCACTTGAGCTCGACATTAAAGAGATTGTGGAAGCTTACTTGTTTAGGAATGAGATTGTCCATGTCGTCGAGTTGGGGATTCAGTGTAGCCAATTTCATGGAAAGGAACTAAGAACAAAATCAAAAGGATTCTAATGAAATTTCAGCTGCTCACAAGTTGATCAGAATTTATGCAATCTAAAATGCTGATACCTCGACTTGCCGTTGCAACGATTGCACATAGTTTATGATTTCGTCAAGCATTACGGCCTTACCAGTGACCTGAAAATTTACAGAAAGAGTTAGCTAAGATCCAATACACCTGAAACTTGCAGAGGCAACACATTCAGTAGTACCTTGTTGCAACCAGGAACAAGATCTTGCAGGAACTTCATCCTCTTGCCGATCTTCTCTCTTCTCACCTGATGAAATAGGACAGCCATTAGAATTGAAACCTGAAACAAAGAACAAAAGTTGCAGACTAATGGTGATTCATTCTCCTAGCTACTGACCCTTTCAGCTAGGCTGTGAGCATCAGTGGCTTGCCCTCTTCTTGCCCTCACATGGATGTAGTCCTTCGGCGGCTCGGGCGCCTTATCGTCGTCTTTGCGAGGTTCTCCACCCACATCTCCATTCTGCTCACTTTCCATCTTAACCACTGCGTTAATTTCACCTGGTTTGAATCTCTTTGCATCAGAGTTCTCCTCTGTCATCTGGACTTGGAAAATTTGAAGTTCTCAAGCTTTACAGATATGAAATTGCAACGAATTTAGCAAAAGGAGCAACGAGAGAGAATTTAGTCGTACATTTGGGGGATTTGTGGCGGAATAGGGCGGAGGCGCTTCCTTGCCCTTCCCTTTTCCGGCGACGGCTTTCCTTTTCCTGGCATTGCTATCGCTGGTGCCTCTCAAGGACGATGCCTCCTCGATCGATGATTCCTCCCGGCCATTGCCGAGCTCAGATGCCTCCGGCGTCAAAGATCCCCGAAATCGAGACCTCATCTCCATCTCCATCAGGGCGGTACCTAATACCTGGGGTTCGTTCCCGTTTTCCGGCGCTCCTATCCGAGATCCGGTGAGAGACTTACTGCTCGAGGCTCTCGAGAGTTTTCCGGGAGTCTCCGGGAGGAGCCCTAATTGCCCTGCGAAGCTGGAAGAACTCATCCCTCCGCCTCGTGAAGGCCTCGCGGCGCCCTCCGCGAACCACGGGTTGGCCGATAATGGCATGAATTGGCCTCCGGGCGATGGATTCACCGGCCCTGGGAATCCTCCTCTGCCCTGCACCGGGTGATCCCGGGCGGAAGGGTTGGGCTTCGGAGGGGAGTTCAAGGGGGTGCTGTAACACGAGCTGTGGGCGCTGTGGAGTTGAGAGACCAAGGAGATCTCGCCGGAGTTGCAGATGGTTCCCAGACGCCCGCTGAGAGCACGCATCTCGGCGCCGTCGGAGGCCGCCAAGTGGGAGGACTGAGAAGAGACGAGGGAGCTGAGCGTCGTCTCCAAATCGGCGTCGTGGGACAGCAGCGGCTGCTTCCAATTGAGGTTGAGGAAGCACGGCAGCGACTGACCGCCGCCGGCGGCGGCGGCGGCAGCGGCGGCGGAGCTCATCGACGGCGGTCGCTTGGCGACGGCGGAATGCCAGTTGGAGCCCCAAAATGCGTCGTTCTCCATGGCGATGAGCTCGAAGCGGAAGGAAACAGTCGATGGAGAGAGAGAGAGAGAGAGGTGAACGGAAGAGGAAGACGGAGAGGTGAGCAACAAATCCAAACTATAACTTAATTTCAAACAAATTCAATTTAAATTAATGAGATATATATATATATATATATATATAATTTATTTTTTTTAAAAAACATATATCATTGTGGCATTGTGGCAAAAAGGCGAAACGCTCGCCCCCAGCGCCCCCGCCAGTCCGTCCCAGGACCAACACGGAGGAGGAAAAAAAAAATCATCTCATATATCATAAAAAAATAGAAGGAGACAATTTGACCATCTAATTTCGATTTAATTGTATCAATTTTCAACAATTAATCGCAAGAGCATTCAAAATTATGATATTCTCACTTTATAATACTGATTTTCAAAAATCATCTCCAAGTGTATCTCGTTAATTAATAAATAATAGATTAATTATAATAAAATAAAATTTAATTTTTAATGAATATATATATTTTCGATCAATTATAAATTAATTTTATGATTTATTTTTCTTCGTATAATTAAAAATTAATGATAAAAAATATCTGAATAAATATAATTATTTTTTATTATAATATTTTTTAAAAATTAACATCACATTTTAGTGTGCATAAATCTTAAAATCAATCTCATTTTTATATTTTATTTTGAAAATCATTATAATGATGTTCCATTCGACACTACAGTAGTGTGCCTTTAATAAATCGTCGATCAATTTTTTAAAAATATTACAATATTAATTATTTTTTTATTAAAAAAATATTTTATATTATAATAATTTTGATTAAAATTGTAATTAGTATATTAGGAATATTATATTATTATTATTTTTAACTTTAAAGAGTTATTTCACATAATAAGATTTAAAATTGGATAGTTAAATCTTTAAATGTTCATATTTTAATAATTTTAAATAAAATTAGTATATAAAATATCAAAAATATTATATTGGTGTGTTCTCTAAACTTTAGAAAGTTATGTTATATAGTATTATTTTTTTTATTTCTAAATATCCATATTATTATAGTTTTAATCCAAACTATTCAATATTTTGTAATTTTAGTAAAAAAATTAAAAAAATTATATTATACATACATAAATTAAATAATTAAAAAAATGTGTAGGCCTTGATTATATTATAAGTCATAAATATTTTGGAAATCGATTTTTAAACGTGAATAAATTGTTCTTTAAATTTATCTAAATAAGTAAAAATAAGAATAATAATTAAATGCATTTATCTTGACATCGCAATCATTAGATGGGAAGTCAAGGAGTGCAATTATTATTGTTTTGCTTGGATCAAGGAGTATTTTGCGGGGATTTAATTATACACAGCATTAAAAGGATAGATTTGACCACTAAAATGACCCTTTCAATTAAATGGATATATTTATTCATAAATCATGGAACTCATTTTTTTAAAATGCTTTTTGGCAATGTTTTGTATTTTATTTGTTGACTTGGGTAAAAATAATTTTAAAAAACAAAGGAAAAAAAAACTTATTTTTAAAACCATCCGTTCATATATAATTATAAAAAAAATTATCAGGAATAAATACTAATTGAATTTCCTTAATATCAATAGTAAATAGGACCTTAATCCTAGTAATTAAAGACAAATAAATAAATAAAGGTCGTGCTCTTGTTGCAAAATGGGACGATTAAACTTGGGTCATAGATCGCTTATTCAATTTGTCTTGTAAAATAACATTTTACTAAATGAGTTAAGTCGAATTAAATTTTTAAATCAAATTTAAAATGAGTTAAATCGTTGAAATGATCAAATTTAATTTATTTTATTTTTACGAACTTGATTCAAATTTAACTTGAGATTAATTCATTTAAATGTTATCAAACTCTTAATTTAATGAGTTATTAAAATTTAATTAATTATATGTATATTGAATAAATATAAATAAATTTTTATTAAATTAAACATTAAATTTGTTGATGACTATTTAATTCATTTACCATCCTAACTTTAATAGCACAAATTAAATACTTTTTGAAAATGAAATCCATCTCTGTTATACCACCTCATTTCATTTTATAATTATTTCAACAATACTCTAAATTCATGTCTTCCATCTACTATTTCTAAAAGAATTTTATTAATAATATATGAAGAATATAAATTGCTTTAAAAATATTATATATATATATATATATATTTCAAAATATTTATTTATTTTTAAATAATAATAATTTCAGTTATAAAATTAATAATTATGACTTTCAACATGTATGAAACGCTCGTCTTTAGTATTTTCATTAGTCCATTTCAGGATTAATATAGAAAAAATTAATTACAAAAATTAATTTATTAATTAGATAATTAAAAAAAAAAATAGAAACGTAGTTATAAATTTGCCAAATCTCTTGTCAAGTGACATCTTTTGCCAAATCTCCTGTGGACTACACACGCCAACTATACAATTTTTCTTCAATTTTTCTTCATTTTTCTTTTTTAAAACAAACAGCATCTTCATTTGTTTTTGACACATGAGCGTCTTGTTTTTTTTTTCTGTCACATTTATTAAATCTTAAATTAATTATGCGTTATATACGAGAATAATTATAAAATCATAATTACTATAATTTTATAATTATTATAATATAGATTAATTATGTTCATATAACTTATTGATGAGTTCAGGTGTAATATAAAATAATAATATCAAATAATATACCCAAGGACATGTCATCGAAATTAATAAAATTAATGATTAAAAAAACTCATTTGAAATTTGTCTTTTTTTCTGCTTTTTAGTGTTTTTCAAGGAAAAAATGGATAGATCTTAACTTTTTGTTTGTAATTTTACCCTTTTTTAAATTAGGGCAATTACCAAAAGCACTTCTAATTTTTCAAGTCAATTTTAAAAATCGAATAAGCCTTTCGAAGATATTTAGATCTAATGATGCTTAAACAGCTGATTTCCATTGAAACAAATTGAACTTAGAATCACCAAAACCGAAACGTAAATTCGAATGAATCGAAACTCGCAAGTCGCACCGCAATCCAATATTTACGGGTAGTGATATGTCGCATTAGGGTTTGCTATACTTGGATTCGATCTTATCTGTGATTGTGGCATTGTTTCTTCCAGTGGCACACATCAAGGAGTTGCTTTCTCGACATTTGTTAGTTCTTATTGAATTTTCGATCCAGTCTGTCAATTAGGCAGCATGGCATTCTCATGTCGTGTAGGTCTCCTCTGGATTAGATTTACAATCAAACTTGGAGACATCTTCTCCCATTGTTGCAATTAATGTCTTCTAAAGTTAAACATTTTGCGAAAATCAACATCAGAACGGTTCGAGTAACACACTTTATGTGTATGATTTTTGAAGTAGATCTCTTATAAGCGCAAGAACTTTACGAGATCGAAAGATTTGGGATTCCAAGGCTCAAAGTATGGTTGATTGAAGTCGAGCGAGCCCGACCAAGTAGGCTATACTAATATTAAAGTAGATCTTTCTTTGAGTGCAAACGGTGGCATCAATAATCGTTAAGCAAGTGATGTAACGAAAATTATT
>JBBUKS010000060.1:8983923-8999726 GCA_038050645.1 Hedychium gardnerianum
TTAATCAGTGAGACTAATTAGATTTATCATTTTTATTAAAATAATTATTTTTTTAACATCATATTTTTGAGTTAATAGTTATTCATGATTTATATTTTTCGTGTTGATTCAAAAATAAATTAACGGGTACATAAGAGCGAATATTTAATCTTTCACCGTGAATGACTAATAAAGTAGATACTACATATGATGTTCTATTTTAAGACATTTTCTTATCGGTTCCCGTTAGTTGCTATTTTATTTCTCCTTTGGTAATTAGAGAAAGGACTATTTTTCTTTTTGTTTGTTGAATTTGAAGGTTTTTATCTTTTACCTTCTAGTATCTATAGTTGGTTTGAAAGTTTCTTTTCTTCTAATATCTTCTTCTTTTTTTTTTTTTATTTCTCGGCAGAACCATAATTATGCTGTTGACCCTACATCTCCCTCCCTGTTGGTGTCGAAGTAACGCACATTAATCTTAATGACAAAAGTTGTGCTGGTCTTGCTTGCCTAGAGCTAAAACTGATGTCCCTTCAATACCATCCGGAGTCTTCTCCTGAGCCCCGTGACTCCGACCCTGATAAGAACTAAACGAATTTGTGTTTTGCTTATTCAGCTATTTTTAATAAAGATTTAGTTCTGGTGGTTATTGTTAGGTGATACATGTATCCAGCCAGCATGTATGATATTCTAAACTAGAGCTTTGCAGCTCTTTTCTCTCGGTGATAAAAAGCGAAATTGTCATTTCGACGATTTCTTTAGGATGATCCTCCATTATATTATTTAGAAGAGAGATAAATTATTAATGACTATTAGTTTTTAAACAGTAATCATTACATGAGGGAGAACAAGAACTTACAAGCATTACGTTGTTAAGGATTGACTTCTAGATCTCTTGATGATAAAATCCCATGCAATAGCCATCTGCTCGTCCCGTGGAGACTTTGCAACTCTTTTCTCAATTTAACCGATGAGTGAAATGTAATTTTTTTTTTTAACTTAGTAATCAATTTTTTTACCCATTCGTATGCCTTGTTTATTTATTGTAAATTGAATTGTTGTCTCATAGGCATAGCTAGGAGTGCAAAAGAATTGAGTCAGTTTGTGAGTTTTTCGAGTCCGTTCGAAAAATACTTAATTCGTATTTAAAATTATCGAATTCGAGCCGAATTCGAATATGTTCGATAATTTTTTTGAACCTAATTTGAATCCATACTATTTTATTTGATTATTGACGAGTCGTTCACGAGTCGAGCTCGAATCGAATTTTAATTATTTTTATATAATTTTAACTTAAATATATTCAAATTAAGGTTCGAATAATTCGAATCGAATTTAAATTTAAGTCATTTCGAATTATAGATCGAATATGTTCGAATCGAAGTTTGAATAATTCAAATCGAACTCGAGCTCGAATTCTATTTTGAATCGAGTTCGAGCCAAACTTATTTATATTTTAGAATTTCGAATCGAGATTCGAATATCATATATATTTTTGAACTCGAACTTAAATATTAATATTTTTATATTATTCGATTCGATTCGTTTGTACTCCTACGCATAACGCATAACACTCCTCATAATTTATTTCAAAATTATGTGAAGGAAGATAAAGCATAGGAGTAGTATTTTTAAAAAAAATATCCAAAAATATATGCTTATTAATAATTAATTTTTATTTTATTATAATTAATTTATTATTTACTAATCAACTGGACATTCGGTGCGAATCGAGTATTTGATGTGAGACCAGCAAATTATTTGGATATGTCTAAAACAAATAGAGGAAATATGTCCATAAAACCTCCCTGCCCTTTATAAAAAACATGGAGAAATTATCAAAATTACCTCATAAATTTAACAACTTTTTAAAATGGCCCTAAAATTTCATTAATTCCAATATTTAGGGTTGTTGTATCATGCGTAACAAGTAACGCCGACACAGGGCATCGAGTCCGCTATAATTGTCCGTCCTGGAGTTTGGCCAAGAAAAGGGGCGGCCATTTCGTCGAACTCATTCGCCGCTCTGCTCTGCTCTGCTCTGCCACATCACGAGATCGTTCTGCCGGCGGGCGACTACTAGTGTCTGACAGCGCGATGGCAGAGGAGGCGGACGTGTTGGTGGCGGAGGAGAAGGGATCGGAGAGGGACGGCGATCCGTCGGAGGAGATCGAGGAAGGGGAGATCAAGGATGATGACGCGAACCCCGATGCCGCTGCCGCGAGGGTGGGCGCCGAGCCCCACCCCCTCGAGCACTCCTGGACCTTCTGGTTCGACAACCCCCAATCCAAGCCGAAGCACGCTGCCTGGGGCAGCACCCTCCGACGGATCCACACCTTCTCCACTGTCGAAGATTTCTGGGGGTAAAGTTCGTGCCAACTCGCCTCGCGGCCATTCTTCTCCCATGGAAAATTTCTTGATTCATTCGGAAAATACTGAGCTTTCATATCTTCTTTTGTCATACTTGTGGTTCTTTAGCAAACCTAGATTTCATCAACGTGTCAACAGATACTGTGTCGTGCTATGATCGTGTCAATCGTGTAGAGGCTGAGGTGATGAATGAGTATGGATAGGAAAGAAGAAACGTATTTAGGAGGGAGAGGCTGCCACGGATAGGTTGCTAGGGGATTTTCTGTACATCCTTGGAGCTTGAATAGTAGTAGAGATATATTCTATTGTGCACTATTGTAGGCATCTTCCTTAAGCCATCTTGGTAGTTAAGAACTTGCCCGCTTTTAATTGCTTTTAGACTATAAGCACAGAGTAATAACGACCAGAAGAATATCCTGAATAAAAGTAGGTGGAGATAGATTACATAGGTGTTGCTTTGCTGTGCTTCTTGCATGGAGTAACTAGCACGAGATGCATATCTCAGTTCAAAGTTTCAAAACGAATTGATGTTGAGATGCTGTTTGCCATGCATGGGACCAAATAATAGATCTGTGCTATAGATATTAGGAAATTACAATTTGCTCCATGCAACATGAGCTCCACTTCTAGCAACATAGGAAATCCTTTTTCACTGAATCACATTCTTTTGTATTGGATTAGGTTCTATCTAATCTCATTTCATCACCAACTCTGATCCTTTAACTTGGAAGGATGAGCACGAGCCTCAAAATACTCATGCACTACTTAATGACAGTTCACCCATCAAGGTTTTTTATACAAGTTATCCTTCAGTTGTCGATGCGAGTTAAACTAAGTTCTCACATGTACCCCAATTAATCTTTACCCTGACCCATACTGTTGCCATAAGAGACTTGATTCACTTTGTCATGAATGTTTAATCACAACAACTGGTAGAGTAGTTTACTCTTCAATGTCTTTATATGGTCATTAGTCAACCCTCAAATATCTTTGTGTGCAGTGTCAAGTTCAGATCTGCTTAATGATTTGATATCCTCACCCCAAGTAAACAGTCTAACTCATAGATGGCAGCATAATGCCTAATGGCCATTAAGTGGTGTAGATTCTATATGTGGATCTTGTGGAACGAAGAGGTGCCTCCACATTTTCAATTGTACCACTTGGTTCAGCGTACTTATGAGCTCCACATCCATCACAATAATTGCCTTTTCAGTTGCATCTCTTTGGTTCCTTGGATCAGATGTTTGACAGCATTTGTCATGATCCGGTCTGATAAGATAATCAGTCCATTAACTTGACCAGACATGAATCATGTAACTCGACCAGACATGAATCATGTAACTCAACATATTTAACCTCAACTTAGTCAACTTCATCCATCAAAGCTTTACACATTCACATTCTGTCTTAAATTCTTCACATGGGATTAACTTTACTTGTCATACTATCTTCATATGGCTGCAAGGTTCTCTCATAATGTGCCAAGGAACATGTGCTGTCTTTTCTATTCATTTTCTTGTTTTTCATTCAATGTTGTATTTAGTGTGCATTATCTCATTGCCCTTTGTTCTGTTTTATAGTGATTATACTTAATGTTTCATCGAGGAAGCTCCTTTACATGTAAAACATATGGAACTATCATCCTTTTGTATGACATGGTGTGCCCACAATGTTTACTTTCTTTGTGCTTTCAGCCTATACAATAATATCAATCATCCAAGCAAACTGATAACGGGAGCTGATTTTCATTGCTTTAAGGACAACATTGAACCAAAATGGGAAGATCCAGTTTGTGCTAATGGAGGGAAATGGACTATTAGTTGTGCTAGAGGAAAATCAGACCAGATGTGGTTATATACTGTATGTATCTTGCTACTTGGTAAAGTTCATAAATTTAATAAATATAACAACTTACATTATTTTCACTTTTTTTTTTGCATCTTTTCCTACTAGTTATTGGCAATGATTGGGGAGCAGTTTGACTATGGGGATGAAATTTGTGGAGCAGTTGTTAATGTAAGAGGGAAGCAAGAAAAGATAGGTTTGTGGACCAAGAATGCTGCTAATGAAAAAGCTCAGGTACTTGCGAACCAGTTATGCTGAAATGATCATTTAGTATCTAATCCTTTGCACAACCTTATCATCGTCATCTGATTTACAGCTTTTTCTTTTAATTTAAAGATCTCAACGAGTGAAGGCTTAATAATTACTTCTTTGTTATTATGAATTATGATGATGATTAGCCAAACCTGCATATTACGTTCTTTGTTAGTTTTTATCTAAAATAGTGATGAACATTTCAAGATCAAAGTTATAGAAACCAATCAAAAGCTTCTAGAAAATGAAGTTTACTTATTAAAGGACCAATTACCTAAATTTAAATTTGTCCGTATTTTCAGGACCTAAGCTAAAGTGATGATGCATTAAATGTCTTTCTAAGTTCATGGTAAGTTGTAGAATAGAAAAATCAAACAAGGTTTTCTGTTTACTTATTTAAAGCCCAATTTACTCAAATTTAAATCCACGCTTAATTTTCTGGATCTAAGCTAAGGATAAATTAATTCCTTCCCTAACCTCAGTCTAATTGTTCTAATTACTGACTCCATGCAATACATGGGAGAACTAATCCTCAATGAACAAATGCATCCAGAACAAAATAGCGTAATCTACATAATAAGTTCTAATATTGCTATGAAGTCCACAAGTTTAGTTAGTTCATTTTCAGCAAGAAAAGAGAAACTGATCTAACTCCAGCAAATGAAAATGTTCTATTATTATTAGATTTTTTGTTTGTATTTAAACTTTACTAGCACTTTGAATATGGTATGAGTTTTCTTTCATGCCTATAACAACTTGTTCTCTTTGGGAGGAAGAGTCCATTGGCAAAGGCCGTCAATTTGACATGATAGCGAGGTCTCCCCTTCCTCTTCGTACCACAAAATTCTCTTCATAAACTCTAACCCTATCTTCGTCTCGCTGACCACCTTGTTGACAAAATCTAATATCTTCCCTATGCAACCCTTCTCCAAATGTCTCTCAACATTCAGAAACTTCATAATCTTCAAGCCATTGAGACCTTAGGGAAAGGCCACACTTTCTCCCTGAACCCTACTCTCATTCAAAACATAATGATCCTCGGATAATAAAAAAAAAAAGCTTTATAGTGTGGAAAAATAAAAATATTATCCATTGAAAATTCAGATTATTTATATCTTCTAAAACTGCAGATGAGCATCGGGAAGCAATGGAAAGAATTTCTGGACTATAAGGACACTATTTACTTTCTAGTTCACGTAAGAAAACCTCTCATCTTTGTCTTCTTCAATCAAGTTTTTCCCTTTTTGCAAATTGGTAAATTAATTTCCTTCCACTGTTGCAGGATGATGTAAAGAAGCTGGATAAGCTTGCTAAGAATCGCTATACGGTGTGATTTCTGTCACCCTATATAACTTTGTTTCACCAACCATACCAGTTAGAACCTTCAACCTGTGTGAAGTACTGCGATGTTTCTTATCGATCACTAATACAGATACCATATGAAGCTTTTGCTGTTTGATTGCACTTTTCTAAAGACAAAATTCATGTGTTTTTGTTTTTGTTGTCTTCTTCGTACACTTTGTTCTTACTACAACTGCATAGATAGATTTATGCTGTGTTGATTTGATTCTCAGCAATTTCACATATTTGTGAGAAAATTCAATTAACCTTGTGTTCATTGAAGACTATTATTTAATTTACTTACAACCTTTATTATTTTTCAATTAACCTTTTTATGATGATTAGTTTTGTGTTATTTTGTAATATTTCACATATATTTTATTTATTTTTTTTAATAATTCCAAGGGTTTTGAACACATTTTAATAATTCGGAAACATTAAAGTCCTTTTACTAAATGGATGAAAAAAAATAGAAAACTAAATAAATTTGGAAACAAGAGAATTTCAGCAAAAATGGTAAATTCAAGTGCTAATTTGAAATTTCTTGTCGTTGACCCATTGCCAAGTCAACGAGGTGAAAAGGGTTAAAATAATGGCGCAATCTTACGTCAATTATGAAAACAGAGTGTAAGGGTTTAAAAGGAAAATATTTCCAACTTACAGTTCTCCCAGAGAGTTTTTATGCTCCTTCCCCGAATCCCTCTCGTTGGGTCCGTCCCTTCCGCTTCTACTTGCCGCTGCACCGCTGCACCGCTGCACCGACCACCGTCGGCACCGAGAAGCCGGCTTCTGGAACCCAGCCCCAACTGTTTCCAATCGGCTGCCTCCGGCGATCCCTTTACAGTGTCCAAGCCGAACCAAGACAACCCTACCGACGAAAAGGGGCCACTTCCTGCAGTTCCTTTCCCGTGTCCCAGCCTCGCAGGACGAACCGAGGCCAAAGAGTGCTTCCACAAGGTCTCGCGACTGTAAGAAGCAGAGTGGATCTACCGAACTCTGATACCATGTAAGAATCTAGGAACCAATATCTGCGATCTTAAATTTCTCTCAATTTTTTAGGTTTACTGTTACAATCTGCGAAAAGATGGTCATTTGAATTGGTCATTTTTTATAATAGTAATCACGAGAAGATGGTTAAGAAGAAACCCGTCTGCGAGGAAGGTGACAATGAGCGCTCCAATAAAAAAAAGTCTTCTTGCTCTCCTGCTCCTCATTTTCCTTGCCATCCTCGTCCAGTTCACCCTTCTTTCTTCAAGATCATGATTGGTGATTTCCAAGAGTTCTTGGTATGTTTTCTCTTAACCCAAATTGATTTTTTCTGATGCTTGGTTTGTTTGCTTTACATGTTCGTCTGTATACTCAATTGTTTCATGTTTATGCAGTTCATACCCCCAGACTTTACCGAAGTTATGGTTGATTTAGTCGATAAGAATGTGTATCTAAAAACTTCTCTCGGAAGTTGTTTTAAAGTTAAACTCTCAGTTGTTGATAAATCCTTGGCATTTAAAGATGGCTGGCCTGATTTTGTATTGGATCACTCTGTTGCTGCTGGGGATGTTTTGGTGTTCACATATGTCAGTGAATCCTTGTTTGCTGTTGATATTTTTGGCATTAATACTTGTGAAAGGGTTTACATTGGCAAAACAGATGGAAATATTTTCAACGGAAAGAAGAAAGAGAAAGCTGGCACATCTCTTCGGAGGCCACAGCTTGTCAAGGGTCAGAAATCTTTTGAAGCACCAAGTTTCAAGAAAGATTCACTAGAAAAGACTGATCCGCCGAGTACTAACAAAAATGTTGCTGAATGTCTTGGTGGGACAGAGGTTCACTTTGGAAAAATGTCTGACAATCTCTGCTCCAGAAAGAATCGAAGGAAGGCTGATTCTTCTCTTGAAAGGCCACAGTCTGTTAAGAAACCACATTTTCTTGAAGCTTCAAATGGTAAGAAAAGATCAGAAGAGATAAGTGATCGTACAATTTCTGCCAATTGTACTGCTGAGTGTCTGGTGCAGAATAACCATGAGTCTGGAAACTCTGCCCAAGGTATAGAAATGATGAATGATCCTGATTATGGTTGTGTAGCTAAAAACCCAGATAAAGTTGAAAAGAAACCTAAGTTTCCTCCCCCTCGTAGCTGTGGTTCTGGAAGTCCTCGAGATGTTGATGTAATTCAAATAAACAGACCATCAGCCAGCATGATCCGCGGAGAAATTCCAATAGAAGATGAAGAAAGAGGACATTCTCTTGTACATGAAACCAATAAAAAACAGATTTCTAGCTGCCGGGATGTCAGCCTTATTACTCCTGAAGTAGATGTTTTGCTTCCAACTGACATAAATGAGATGTATCATCATCTAGGAGAAAATGAATACGACTATCTTCATGAACACAATGTGATGAATGCAATTTCAGCTGATGAGATTGATGGCATACTTCTTCTCACAGAGGATGGTGTATGCCACATTGTAGAGGATGATATAATAAATGGACAATGCAAAACTAACATAATCGAGAAATATCATGCAGGAGAAAATGGGAATGGTATAGTGGGGATAAATACAATTGCATCTGAAAAGGTTGTCTGCAAATTTCTTATTACAGAGGATGGAATATGCCACATTGTAAGTGAAGATATAACACATGGACAAGTTGCTGCCACAAATACCAATGTAACTGGTAATAGCATGGGATGCATTGACGCTGTTAACATGCCTAGAGATGCCTCATCTACCCATGAAAGTTCTCCAGCAGTTCATTCCCTTGCACCTGTAATTCAACATATTAATGATCAAATGGCTAACGGAATAGTTGTGCATGAGAAGAGGAGTAAGTTCCCAATGCCTAATTGGTATCTAGTTATCTAGTTCCTTTTTCAGTGGTCTTCAAGATCTTATGCATTATGTTTAGTGTAAACTTACATTCTCTTTTTCTATCTTTCATAAGCATGCTGAGTTAAAATGTATTAGTAGCTTATATGCCTTGGGAAGGTTACAATTTTCAAGACGTAATACTAATTAGTGAATATTTGGTATATGAAGATATTTATATTGCTTTTCACATTCGAATATATAAAATTCAACTCGTATGACAAGCCAAGGATCTGAAAGAATTACTAGAGATATACCACATATAGAGGCTCATTTACTCTACAATTTTGACAAAAATGGAGTTGTAATGTTGGGATCATGGGTAGAAATTGACAACATTTTTGTATCATGAGTTGGCAAAAAATATTCTTTAGAACCACCTATAGGTAGAAGATGACATGCTATTGATCCTATGGGGGAGGGGGTCCAGTTATAATTTGAAAATGACTAATATATACATTTAAAAAAAAATGTGAAGATATGGGAATAAGGTTATCATTTCCAAAATTTTGTCTAGATAAAATATATCTCATTTGTAAGATCAAGCACTTGTTGATATGGTCTTCAACCCATAATGGAGTATCATCATGAATGGGTGTGGGGTGGATATTTGAATGTTCGTTCCAATTAGTTGGGGATCTACTGAAACAACATTATAGCAAAAGGTGATTACGCTCACCCTAGGCGCCTTTCACTGCTCATCCCCAGGTTATGTGAAGGGAGGTAAATCACGGGGTTACTGAAACGACATTATAAAAAATGATTAACGAGGTAACACCGAACCTGGGGCGACCGGCCCGGCCCCACGAAAGTTTCCCGGGTAAATCGGGAAGCGCTGATGGAGGCCCATCCAGATGGTCAGCATTCTTAGGCTCGCTTCTCACCGGAGGGAACTGAAACGACATTATAGAATAGACACTAGGTAGTATAGATATCATTATTTAAGAAATTGATGTTGAAATGATAATTGAAAGGACAAAAGTACAAACTATCAATTCTATTTCTTTATTGGAATCCTTAAAAGACGTCTATGGGCTCATATAGATTTTTGTACCTATTTTAATCCTTATACTGGGAATTACTATGGGAGTGTACTAGTAATTGTGGATAGAAGGAGAAATATTTGTATGCTGGTCCCTTGGGAATTCTTCAATCTCTATCAAATGGAAGTAAACTACTTTTAAAAGATCTTTTCCCGTCTAGAGGAGATGTTGAACTTTGCTAACTTAATTTTAATGAAATTTTAAATCAGATCATTTCCCTTTAACTCAATAAAGGAAACATGAATCTCTTTCGGAGAACCATTTTGTTCTAGATCCCAATTCAAAATTAAACAAGTGCAAACTAATTGAATGCTCGTGTGAGAAATTCTTCTAATTGACTTGCCATTTTCATAAAGGACGACCTTAAGTTGGACATTATCTTTCCCACCAGAGATCTTGAGGAAAAGGTGTTGCTAAATTTACGCTAGTTCATATGTGACCATGGGTTAGTCCGAAAAAAAAAAGCTTTTTCTTCATGGTGTGATCCGTTGGACATAGATCCAATTTTTCAATTTTTTGATTCCTTCGAATTGTTATTCTGATTTTGGTCGTGCAAAAATGCTGCAAGCATACAATTCATGGGGAAATCAAGAAATAGATTGAATGGAACATGTATGTGTTCTTTTCATGTCAAAGAAGAAAAGAACTTAAGATATATTTAATTTAAATTTTTAATATAGAATATAAATAATGTGTATATATTATGCATACAAATCAAAGCCTATTTTGGTAGCATCTGAAATAAATAAAACAAAGAAATAGAATGTTAGGGATAAGGAATAAACTATAGATAAATCCAAGCATTCTTTTCATAAATCCAAACAATCTTTTAACAGGTGTTTGTCCCCCTCTAGATCATGATAATTTTTTGTGAAAATGTTGTCTATTCAAATATGAAGTGTAGATATTTTTTTTCCTCAAATTATAATTATTGATGTTGGCTCTTTAATTATAAGATCAGCTAAGCCCTATTTAGCCACTCTAGGAGCAACTATTTGTGCCATTATGGTAAAATGTTTTACAAAGGAGATACATTAGTTACATTTATTATGAAAAGTTAAGATCGTGGCATAACACAAGATCTTCCTAAAGTGGAACAATCTTAAATGTACAAAATACTTTGCCTGCAGGTAGAACTGGCTGTTCATACACAAAACGACTTACTTCGTCGTTAGATAGTTTTGGAGGCAACCATCAGGATGTGCCTTGTATGACTACTGAAGCAAATCAGTCGGACAATAACCTTCAGGATATACCTGATAGGACTGCGACAGCTAATCAATCTGGTAATTCTAGACTTGTGTAGTTACCTAGTCTTTTTTTTCTTTCAGATTTTATAATTTTATAATGATGATAATCACAGTAAAAAATAATCATAAACAACAGGAAAGGCATCTGATATTCTGCTAGAAGTGAATGGGGAAGAGGATGAATCTTGCCTAAGAAGAAGCCATGATCCTAAATCTGCAGATGTGAAACCTACAGGCTTGGATGACATTTTTTCGTTAAGTTCTCCGTGTTTCAGCTTAACTTTATCGTCCAACTACCAGCTCTACATTGTAAGTTAACTAACATATTGAGTGGTGATTTTTTTATTTCTTTTCTTTGAATTATATCTGAAAATTCATTGCAATACTCTCTCTTTTTTCTGTGAATCATCTTGAATCGGAAAGAAGAATTAATGCTAGGTTGACCTTTATGAAAGCAGACATTTACTAAACTAGTCCAGAAATGTAACTGTTCTATTTTATTCTGCCAACTTTTGGCCCATGTTGACCAAGGTTCAGGATCTCATTCTGGCATTCCAATGCCCTGTTTTAGTAGCTAGCATAAATTAGATCATGTAGCTGCCAATCGATGCACTGTATCTTAACACAAGTTAGTGTAGGTTCATACAGATGAAAGGCATGAAGAAGAAACAAAAATGGAAGAAAAAGACGAATAAAATCTCAGTCTGTCCTCCATAAATGTTCCAATCTGTTCACCCAAACTTGGGACTAGGATGTTCAAAAGTGCCGGTGCCAACTAACATTTTTATCCAATGTAACTATTTGTAGTGATCTTTTCTTCTTGGTGAAAACTGTCCTATTCGTGATTCTCTATTGCAGTTTTGGCTCCTCCAAGAGTCATTCATTGTAGGAAGGAGGCTGTATACGAGATTATGAAACTCTTGAAATTTGCTAGGATGTTATGAAAATTTGATAATTGCATAATTTGGTTTTTTTGCCTCGAAATTTCTCGAAAATATGTGCAGGCATGCTTATTAACTAAACTGAATTTGACTATTAGATAGATAATTAGATATGTTGATTGTGTGCATTAGAGGTAGAGGGAGACAAGATAACAGAAAATGATTTAAAAGATCTTCATATTATTACTAGTGATATAATCTTACATAAGAATTCCAAGATTGCTCAAGAAGTTTTAGTTTTTTCTTTTTTTAATCTCGATCGTTGCAATGCCTCCTTAGTTAGTAATAGTTCATTGTGAATCATATAAATGTTTACTCAGTACTTCCATTTCATTTACCATTTTTTTTATTTGGATAAGTTCTGGTATACATTCTGCTTCCATACAGCTATATTTCAGTTTCTTGGTATACATCCTTCATTCAAGATTTATGATCTGACCTCTTACTTGCTTTATTCTTCGAACGCAGGAGCTTCCTCATAGCCTGCAATTACCAAGAGGCAGAAAAAGAACTGAAACTAAAATTGTAGTTCTTCGCGATCCATGCCTCCGACTATGGCCTGTCATGTACCACGAGACCGACCAATTTACCGGTTTCGTGGCCGGATGGAACGATTTTGTCAAAGCTAACAACCTACAGCAGGGACACCATTGCAATGTTTTTTCGATAGGCAACAAGTACGAGCTTCTATTTCATGTGCAGATAACACAACAATGACTGATCGGAACCCACTCGGAATTCATCTTCATCCCCTGTTTGCTTAAACTCACATGATGTGGAGGTGTCCTGAGACAACTGATTTCCTTTATTGCAGATTATTAAGTGAGAAGAGATATAACAAAATGTTGCTCCTTTAATCCTGTTTTTAAGGTTCACTTGTGATCTGTAGATGATTGCCAAACACTGGGAGATTGCGGATGTCTATTTTCATAGAATGTGTATAATTTTCATGATATTTATTATGATAAATTAAGTGTATGAGTGGCCTTGACTGCTCTGCTTACAGGAGAACTAAGTACAGGGATGGCAATGAGGCGGGGGTGGGTTTGTCATTCCCATCCCTGCTCCCGAATTATATTTCCGTCTCCATTCCCGTTCCCATTCTTGGTTTTGTTCAATTAGGGAATTTTCATTTCAGTCCCGCGGGAATTAAATCTCTATTTTTATTCTCGTTTTTCATTCTCGAGAATTTTCATTTTTCATCTAATATTTATCGAACTAATTGAAGAATTTTCGTTCTGATCCCCATTCCCATCTTCGTACTCGTCTCCATCCCCGTCCCCGTCGTGTGGGTGGGTTCGAAGATAGAGATAGCATTCCTATATTCATCCAAATTTAATTTCGGATATTTTAAAAATTCTCATATTCAAATTCATATTCGAAAAAACTTTTCGAATTCGCTCTCGTTTCGAATTCTTTTCACGGGGAAAATTATCGTCCCTAGCCAAGTACGATGAAAACTTTCGATGTGGGACTAAAAAACGAAACTTGTGGCGCGTTATCTTTCCCGGCTCGAATGTACGTGTTCGTCTTTCTCTGATTTGAAATCATGAGCGTCGCCTCCGGCCAAGCTCTCCACGCCGCCCTCTTCCGCCTTCTCCGCCGCCCGCGGTCTTCTCGCCGTTGCTTCCAACGGATTCACGCCCTCCTCCTCACCTCCGGCCTCACGGTTGACTCGTTCGCCGCCGCTGAACTCGCAGCGCTCCTCCCCGCCTGTCTCCCTCCCCCCGCTGCCTTCGCCGCCATCAACCATATCCACCGCCTCCGCCGCTACCGCTTCCCGCTCCTCTTCAACTCGCTCATCTCCGGCTACGCCCGGTGCGACCGCCCCGACCTCGGCGTCGCCGTCTACAAGACCATGCTGGCCGATGGCACTTTCCCCGATCACTACACCTTCCCCGTCGTCCTGAAATCTTGCATCGAGTTCTCAGGTGTCGCCGAAGCCAAGCAGATCCATGGAGCCTCGGTTAAACTCTGCTTCGCCTCCGACTTGTTTCTCCAGAATGCGCTCGTCCACGTCTATGCAATTTGCGGGGAGTACGATGATGCACGGGTTCTGTTCGACGAAATGCCCCTTAGAGATGTTGTATCCTGGACCGGCTTGATCTCCGGCTACGTAAAAGGCGGGCAGTACAGAGAGGCGTTGCAACTCTTTTCCTCCATGGATGTTGAGCCGAACGCAGCAACTTTTGTTAGCATCCTTGTCGCTTGCGGGAGATTTGGAGACCTGAACAGCGGTAAGATGATACATGCACTGGTGTTGAAGCATGAATGGAGGTTAAATTTGGTTGCTGGAAATGCACTCCTGGATATGTACTTGAAGTGTGAAAGTTTAGTCGAAGCCAAACAGATATTCGATGAGCTTCCTGAGCGAGACATAGTATCGTGGACGAGCTTCATCAGCGGTTTAGTGCAATGCAAGCAGCCCGAGCAAGCAATTGATATGTTTGCTTCAATGCAGACTTCTGGAGTTGAACCAGATAATGTCACTTTATCGAGTGTTCTATCAGCTTGTGCGAGTTTGGGATCATTGTGTTCCGGAAGATGGGTGCATGAGTATATAAATCGGAATGGCATTGAATGGGATGTTCATCTAGGGACTGCATTGGTCGACATGTATGCAAAGTGTGGATGCCTGGATATCGCATTGAATACCTTTTCTGAAATGCCCTTCAAGAATGTTTCTTCGTGGAACGCAGTGATCGGTGCGCTAGCTATGCATGGGCATGGTAGAGAAGCTCTTGGCTATTTTGAGCATATGGTAGGAGTTGGCATGAATCCAAATGAGGTGACCTTCTTAGCCATTTTAAGTGCTTGCTCTCATTCTGGATTGGTAGAAGAAGGTCGTTGTTCGTTTAATCTAATGACTAAGTCCTACAATCTTCTTCCATGGATAGAACACTATGGTTGCATGGTTGATTTGCTTGGAAGAACAGGGCTACTCGACGAGGCTTACAAACTCATTCAAACCATGCCAATGAGACCAGATGTGCATATCTGGGGAGCTTTATTGGGTGCTTGTAAAGCTCATGGAAATCCAGATCTTCTGCAAGAGATTCTAAACCATCTTCTCAAGCTGGAGCCACATGATACTGGGGTGTACGTGCTCTTATCGAATGTATACGCTGCGAAAGGTAGATGGGCAGATGTAACAAGAGTGAGAAAACTGATGAGGCAGAAGGGTATGAAGAAAGAAACAGGAATCAGTATCGTCGAGGTTGATGGTGAAGCCCACAAGTTTGTAGTTGGAGAGTTACAAAACCTACAGGAGGACATTTGGGTAGCTTCATATACTTTGGATAAACTATTACAACTTGATGATCTATAGCCTTTAGTTATAACTTATGATGAAGGGCAACTCTCATCTCCAAATTTCATTTCCATGAGATTGAATATTTCATTGAACATTCCCCTGGAGGCTGAAAAGGATATAAAAGGATGTCGCGGCAGCAGAGGCCTTGTTAATCGAAAGGTCTGAGTATTTGCAACATACTAATTCAGAAGGCAGTACACCAGCACAATCTACTCAAAGTTATCTTCAGACAAGAACTTTATGTTACACTTTGCTCAGAAAATAGGAGGAAAGGTTAGATCAAAGTATTCTTTGTAATATCGAAATTCACTTTATCTTTTGGCAGCAGTTAATGGTGTTGAGATGCCTTCGCATCCGAGAATTACATACTGTGAAACATTGTCGAGGTCCAAGAATTCTCTTGGATGATAGTGGAGACTTGAACAGTTTGTGGTTGCCATACCGTTTACTCCTAAAAGGAAGTCAAAATAATACATTTTAGCTGATTATTTATCTTTTTAAAACAATTTCTATCGTAAAGGACAAAAGCCCTTATAGCTCAGTGGTAGAGCGTCAGTCTTGTAAACTGAAGGTCCGTAGTTCGATCCTGCGTGAGGGCATTT
>JBBUKS010000060.1:8999826-9010921 GCA_038050645.1 Hedychium gardnerianum
ATTTGATCCTTGTATCTAAGTGTGCAGGAACTTAGGAACACAAGAAGTCGAGCGGAAGATGCAGTAGACTAGAAGGATGATACGGGAAGTGAGTCGACGGACTCAGTACATCCGAGGGACGAGAAGCTGCAAAAGAGTACACGGGTGGAGCGAGAAGAACGCGGTCCGAAGGATACGAGGCGAGAAAGATGCGGTCCGAGGGACGAAAAGTAGTGGAGGAAGTTTGCTCGTGGAGAAGACCCGAGACACTTCTATATGTTGGAGGCACCTTGGAAGAAAAGGCGCGTGAGGCGCATCAGTGTGATGGAGGCGCCTCAAGCATCAACTAATGGAGGCGCCCCCAAGGCTTGGAGGTGCCCCACCCGCTATTTAGATGAAGACGCCTCAGAGCAATGGAGGTGGTCCCGATCATCACTGAAGACCCGCCGAGCGGATCAGATTTGGAAGCTGAGTCAATTCAACTGAGGCACCCCTAACTCTTGAAGGCACCCCTAGCACTACTAGATCATCAATGGATCAATTTCGATCCATTAGAGGCGCCCCCAATCAATGGAGACGCCCCCGTGATTGTCACGTCAGCAAAACGGTCACCTCGACAGGTTTGCTATAAATAGAGGCTGTGACCTCTTGTTTTCAATAACACACTTTATTCTTTCAATGTTGTTAGTTAGTTTTAAGTCTGAACTTTTAAAGATTGTAAGAGGCTATTCCGCCTTTTTGAAGGAAAGTATAGTAGAGCTTTTATCCGTCTTGAATTAACAACTTTCTCAGTTGTAACCAAATAAATTCTGTGTCTCTTAATTTATTCTTTTGTGTATTTATTTGTTTTAATTAATGTGTGTATCCTTACTTAGTTAGAAGCAAGAGAAAAAAATATATTTTTTTATAAAGTTATTCACTCCCTCTAACCGGTCTAACACGATCTAACACGCATAAGTACGAGATACTGAATTTTTAAATCGTTCACGGTAAGTGTTTCTTGATTTATTTTGATAATCGATAATTTTTTTTTATAAATCGAATTGATGGTCTCAAATTTGATGTTCCGTTATTTAACAATTTTTAAACTTGATTAATACAAGAATTCGGTCCATCAAATATATATATATATTTTTGGAAGGCGAGTGAATATTTGAATATATATAATTATTTAATTTAAATAGATAAAATACATGAATATTTGTAGGCATTCATAGTTTTTTTTTAAAAAAAAATCTAAATTGTACTCACATTTAATTATTAAATATAAACATTTATTTGTTTATATATCATCAATTCGTCGCTGACAAAATCCGACGTGTAATTTAAATAAAAATATAATTGCCCAATAAAGAATAATAAATGTCGTAGTCTCTTTTAGCCTGCACGAATTTAAACGAGAACGAATATTCACTTTGCCCCCTGATTTAACCTAAAATTATAAAATGGATTTGAAAACTCTAAAATGTTAATTTCAAGGACTAATATTTTATTTTACTTATTAAAGCATCGTAAATAAAATTTGTCAAATTGTATTTGTTGAAAGTTGGATAGAAATCTAACACTATCTTTCTATATATTATTATATTTATGGTTCTTTATCTCTCATTCGCTATCTTAGTTGACCTCGTACAAACTTCTCATTAATACTCATTGACCGTAAAATTTCCTTTTAAAACTATTTCGTTGACATGATCAAACCTTTAACCCTAAACTTAATTTCTCACCCATTCCTACTTCTCCAATCTCATTGACCTCGATCGCAATTGAATTTTCGATCGAATCAATCTAAATCATGAGTTTAATTCAACTAATTTAGAAATTTATTTATTTTTTACATATCTATTATTTTATTAATTCAATTTCAGATTTAGAATTTAAAATATAAATTTAATCAACAAATTAGATGGAAGGTCATTAGTTGATTATTAGATTTTATTAGTCAATAATTATATTTTATTAGTCGATTAATAATTTTAAATCATGATTCAGAATGTTTTGTCGGCTGATATTTTACCGTAGTTTTTTTAAATTTTTGATACATTATTTAGTTTTTTATTAATTTGATTTATTTATTTTTTATAAAAAAATTGATTGATTTGATTAATTTTTAAAAAAAGTTTATTTAATTTAAATTTAATCAATTTATTTTTTTGATTTATTCGTGGGAACGAATTGATCACGCTTCGTTAATTTTTAAAAAATAATATTTGTTTAAATTAAGAGACGAAATGAAATTTTCAACAAATTTGTAGGGTCGATTTGAAAACTTCTCTAATCAAATAGTGGAACTCTTCTCGTTATATTACACCGTGCACGCGCTCGCATTTAATATCTATGCAACTGTATTCCTCACCGTCGAATGAGTTGGCAAACGAGCCCATCGAATGAGTTTGCAAACGGCAGAGTGCAGACGACCGTTTCGCTACCGCATACGGCACATATATGCGCGGGTCCTCATCATGCATGGTTTGATCGGATGATGATGGCCATGGCCATGTACATAACATGGCATGTCATTCACATGACAAGAAGCGGCTGCAGCTGTTGACTAACACATGGTGAGGAAAGGAAGAAGCAAGAAGATAAAGAAAGAAGCAAAGATGGTGCCGAGAGAGGATTAATCGAATCCAAGAGATCTCTGACGTCCGCTGGAACACGAGCAGATCCTTCCTCCTCCTCCTCTCTCTCCGTTCCTCTCACCTGAAACCGGACGGAGCGTTTATAATCGCATTTAAGACGAACCCTAAAATCTGGAAGTAGACGCAAGACGAGGTGGGAAAAGGTGGAGACTTTCTCTTCAATCTTGTTTGGTAAGGGATTCAGAACTCTGTTTCTCGCTCGATATCCTCGTTGTATCTCGCTCTTCCTTTTTTATTTTTCTCTTCGGATCATTGAAAAAGTTGGCTCCTTTTTGGTTCACTGCGTAGAGGTGTCACTTTCTGGACTGGCGTTGCGATGTCTTCGTTGTCGGAGTCGGTGTTGCGATTCGACTACAGGTTGCAGCGGGCGAAGTGGGAAAGATTAGCGTGAAGGAAGTTGCAGTTGAGGAAAGATCAGATATTTAGCTGCTTTGGTGATCCTTTGTTTTGATTCCTGAAGAAAGATCTAGCCTGATTTCCATGTTGGTTTGAATCTTTTTTTTTTCTCTGGGCATTTGGATAAGCACTGGTTTCTCTTCCATTCGGGTTGCTATTTTTGGCTTGGATAGCGAGGAAAGATTTGGTGGATTTTAGATTAGATTTCTTTGTACAAGATTCGCTTGTTCGAGAGTTAGTTGAATGGATTAATCCATTTACGTTGGTTCTTCCACCACTTGGAATTTCTCGACTTGCCATATGTTTGAAGCGAAGGTTGTTTACTCTCCTTCATCGCTTACACATCTGCAGTGTGAAATTTGTAGAATCGTCCCGATTTAAGCATCATTTTGAAGGCTCCGTTCGGCATCTTAAACCATGGTGCCACCAGGGTCTTCGAATTCCATTGGCGGGGCTCAGTCTGTTAACCCCTCCCTTCTCCGATCAAATTCTGGCTTGCTTGTAGGATCCCAGTCAGCTTCAGTCCCTTCTCAACCTCCTTTCTCTTCTATGGCCTCCCCTCGGACCCAGTTAAACAGCAACAACTTGTTTGGTAATGTAACAAATATCCCACCACTTAGCAATTCATTCGGGAATGGAGGGCCTATTGGTGGACTTTCTTCAGCACCAATGGGTCTCCAGCAGCGTGCTGGATTTGGTGCTGTTGATACAGTTGGCTCTGCCGAACTTAATCCTATGCCATTCACATCTTCGTCAGGTCAAGGACAGGTGCAACAACAATGTTTCCAAAACCCTTCAACCAACCAACTCGGTGCAAATCAACCACAGACTAAAATGGATGCAATGCAGAATTTCCAGCAGCAGATCTCCCTTCCTCAAAATCAACAGCAGCTTCTTCGGGGAGGATTGAGTAATGTGGGTCACATGGTGCCTGTTAAGATGGAGCCACAGACGGGGCCTGTTAAGTTGGAGCCTGCTAAATTGGAGCCTCAAATGGGACCTAATAATCAGATTGGGCCATCACAACAATTACAGACATTATGTGGCATTGGTGCAGTAAAAATGGAGCCTCAACAATTACAATCCCTGAGAAGTTTAGGCACTGTTAAAATGGAAAATCAACATTCAGATACATCAATGTTTCTGCAACAGCAGCAACAGATTTTGCAGCTATCAAGGCAGAACCCTCAGGTTGCTGCAGCAGCTGCACAGATGAATTACTTGCAGCAACAAAGGATTTTGCAGTTGCAGCAACAACAGCAACAGCAACAGCAACAGCAGCAGCAGCAGCAACAACAACAACAACAATTTGTTAAGAACCTCCCTCAGCAACGAAGCCAATTGCAACAGCAGCTTCTCCAGCAGAATCTTCCAATTAGAACTGCAATGAAACCAACAATGTATGAGCCAGGGATGTGTGCTCGGAGACTAACCCAGTACATGTACCATCAGCAGCATCGACCACACGTAAGCTTAACTTTTGTTTGCCATAACCTTTGCGAACCTACCATGCCCTTGTTCCTTTTCCCTCCTCACATGGCAGTGCTCCGAATGTGTTTACTCCTTGCTCAGCAACCTAAAGTTTAGACCGCTGTATCAATATGCTTTACATCCTAACTGTAATGCAGGACAACAATATTGAGTTTTGGAGAAAATTTATAGCCGAGTTCTTTGCTCCTGATGCGAAGAAGCGTTGGTGTGTCTCTCTTTATGGAACCGGTCGTCAAACTACTGGTGTTTTTCCACAGGTCATTAGCCTGTATTAGTATATGTAATTTGTTTTTTTTCCTAGTTGATTTCTGATTTATATATGCTCACTAATAACTTTCTGTTTAATGATTGATCATATATTTATTCTGAGCATAAAATTTATAGCGTGAAGATCTTCAGTTTTTTAATCATTTTATTGTTCTTTAACCAAGCTTTGTTGACTGAAATATGTAGGATGTGTGGCATTGTGAGATATGTAACCATAAGCCAGAACGTGGATTTGGTAAGTTAGATGTTCTGATTTGGATTTTGATGCAGGCTGTTCTGGATGTCATCAGATTGGCTTCTTGAATTGCCAGTTTAAGGCTTGTGCTTATTGCTTTATATATTTGATTTGCAGAAACTACTGTCGAGGTTTTACCAAGGCTCTTCCAGATAAAGTATGCTAGTGGCACCTTAGAGGAACTTTTGTATGTTGATATGCCACGTGAGTATCAGAATGCTTCAGGTCAAATTGTGTTGGATTATGCCAAGGCAACTCAGGAGAGTGTCTTTGAACAACTACGAGTAGTGCGTGACGGACAACTACGAATTGTTTTTAATCCTGACCTAAAGGTGAATATTTGTAAATGATTGTAGTACTATTTGTTCAACTAGACACTGCTAAAATATTTCCTGGATGATGCTATGTATAGATAAACACCTTTTTGTATATATTCTTTGATTAGATATCTTCATGGGAGTTCTGTGCCAGGCGCCATGAAGAGCTCATTCCTCGAAGGGTTATCATTCCTCAGGTATAGAGGTTACCATTTGTCTTTAATCTAAGCCTGAATATTTTAAGCTTGTCATCTATTTTAACTCGTTCAAGTTAATTTTGACATCTCGCTGGGCAGGTTAGTCAACTTGGTAGCATGGTACAAAGGTATCAGGCTGCAACACAAAATGCATCATCAAGCCTATCTACACAGGATGCACAAAACACTTGCAATTCGTATGTCCATTCTCGTGTTTCATACTTAAATATCTTGCCTTTGTTTTTTGTTTTGCAAACTATCTGGATTCTGCCTGTTCTCACTGTCATATCCTAGTAAACCAATGGACTTTGGCTTCTTGCCTTTGACATATGTTGCATATGGGTATGTTTTCAGAATAATTTATATTGGTTATATATAATTTTTATATTTTGTCAATATTACCTAGTATTTTATAACTCTAGCAACATAGATGATTTGATGGCAAATATGTTATGTAGGAATTTCTAGGATTAACTAGCTGCCTGTGTATTGACGGATAACAAACCAATTAAATATAAGTGAAAACCATAAAATGCCTTATGTATACATTAATAGCATGATAAATATGCTAATATACCTATTACATCCTACATTTCAAACATATATTTTTTAAATATTTAGTCTATAACAAAATGTGATCAATCAGGGTCATAGATCAAATGCTGACAACATATGCTCACATCCACTGTTCAAACTATTCAGCAGGAGAATGCTAATTCCTTTATACCAGCATCATATGTTGTCAACTTGTCTAAACAGTGGTCCTATTGACTACACAGTCAAAAAAGTTAAATATGTATGTAGTAAGCATAGATGTTCAAAGCGATATGAGTTGCTTAGGAATCTAGAAAGGGCAATGTTCTACTTAAGATTGCATCCTAGATTATAGAAAAGCTTGTTTGAATTCTAACAAAGTGGAAAATATAAACAGGAAAGAGAATCCAAAAATTGGCCTTCTTAATACCAGCAATTATTATTTCCAAAATTAAGGTGCAAAACTGAAATAAAAATGGAAGTAGATAAATATCTATTTATTTTATAATATTTTTCATTGATTTCTAATATTTTTTATTAAATTCTTAAAATAGTTATAACAAACAAAAGTATATATTTTTCATTGATTTCTAATATTTTTTATTAAATTCTTAAAATAGTTATAACAAATAAAAGTATAATTTATGTTTTGATGCCAATTTCTGAGTTGACCTTTTGATCAGTCAATTATTTTTTAATATGTTTATTAAATATATATACAATGGAAAGGTACCTGATAGAGTTACCAATTTGATCTTGGTTCGGTTTTCAAAACACTGCTCTTTCCTGTCCATAATAAATAAATTCTAATCCCTCATCTTCATCATGTCTCTATTGTCAGATGATCTTTCATCTTCCCACAATTAAGATTTAAGACCTTTCCCTTCAAATTTCTATTTCCAGACCAATTAAATCCTTACGATCTTTGTCATCGCTATACAGTTCCAGAAAAAATTATAACAGTCAATTTGAGTTCCAGTTACTAACTAACATACATGTGCCATGGGGCTGACCTCTCCTCTGCTTACTGTGCCATCAACAGTGTCGGAGCTTCATCGTCTACTACCTCTAGGTGGCATATATTGTCGTCGTTGCCACCTTCTTCCTCTCCTATTCTTGTCTGGGATCTCCCAAGACCACAACAACCTCACCATGTGAGCATCATTTACATTTCGCCCGTGAGTCCACCTCTTGCCTAATTCCTTAGTCAATCATCTCTCATTTCTTCTGCTTTATATTTGGTGCCATCTCAAACAGGAAGTGAAGCTAAACTAGAGGAGCACTTTAGCCATTTCATGGTCTTTATGGGTCTGATTTGGGCGCCATCAATGAGTGCATCTCTATTCAATCTCATTGTTAGATATGATTACGGGGGCATAGGCATATATTGTCATTATGGCCCCTTCAAAAATCAAAGGAACTCCCCACCATCCATTACAAATTCACGCTCTTGTTTCATCTATAATCGTTTTATTCTTTTGTTGCGACAAATACTTTCAATATTGAAACCAGAAGAATAAAGGTAAAGATGCACTACTTCCCAAGGGAAAATAACTATGAACATTGCCCTATAATGACAATGGGATGGCCACATGCCCCTCTTAACTACCAGCTTCCTTTTGTGCTCACTCATGATGCCACCTTCTCAGTCACTATCTCCCTATCTACAATTGCCATCTACACATATCACTTTGCACAACCCGTCACCTCAATCACCTGATACTCGGCAAGAGCACACTGTGGGGTGCTGCCATTTTCCTGCCCACAATAGGATGTCAGGAACCCAAGATGCAAGAACCCAAGCTGGTGGCTAATGGAGTTAGTTGGGATGAAGTGAGGAGGGGAAGGGAGCAACGGGGAGAATGATAGATGTAGGCTGTGGGTGAAGGGAGGAGAAAAGTTTAAGATGGGAAACCTCCATCTCTGTCATTGCACATCTTGTCTTATTGAAGCGAATACGTGGAGGAAAGTGACAAAATAATGACTTAAATTATAAATTCAAGTTACTGATCTTTCCATTGCAATTGTATGATACTTTTGAAGGTTTCTCGGTCCTTGCATTATGGTACTTTATTACATCATGTGGAACTTGCCTATTTTGTTACTTTAACTACCCTAGTAAAATAATGAGCTTATGTGTTGATGCCTGCAATTAAGGAGATGGATTATCATCTTAATTAACTATCTGATTATTTGGATTTTATCTCGATTCAGCATGATATTTTACTATTTCCTGGACAATTCTTTATTGTCCTTTATGTTCATTTCCACTGCGACCATAGTTTTCAAATTCGGCCAATCCAGATCTGAATTGGACAAGTTATGTCCATCAAGCAGAACCCAATGTGTTATGTACAAAGAAATTGGACAACAAGCATAATATGTATGGAACAGTTGGGAGAAGCTTGGAACAAGATAAACCTCAAGCATATTGGGTAATAACCATTCAATTTTCAGTGAGACAATTGATTTTTGTTGTTTATGATAATTTCCTTGGATGGAAATTGGAGAATGAATTGGAAGAAGTAGAAATACGGGTTAGTGTTTTGTCTCTGCGTCGGTGATATTCTGCATAGAAGCTGAATGTGACTGCTTGAGATTACAAGTATTGCAATTGAGAGAAATGAAAGGGATATCTTGTTTGCAATCGAGAGAGATTAATGGGATATCTTGATTGCAAAAATGAGATTTATCAGGAGACACATGTCCAGGTCAAACTAACAAGGTAACAACAGTTTAAAGTGCTAAAGTAGTGCAGTAATATAGGAGACAGCTGTATCTTAATTTTGTAAACTAAGGTAATAAGAAAATTGGAATATAATTTTTCCATGTATGACGTTGCAGCACTATAATTGGACATGTACTAAATACTCATTGTATATATAGAATGCTAAAAATGGTCAAAACATTCAATTGTTATAAGTAGTATTTATTAAATATTACTTTTCGTCAACAATACTTATTAAATAATGCAATATTGAGTGTTAGGTATTATTAATTTAGTATGCTTTCATGTACTAATACGAAAGACATGGTGCGAGCTTATTGATATTATTTAATATCCATATTAATAGTATCATTGCAGCAATGATTGAATATTAAACAACATTTAACTTGTATTATTGTATTTATTATTACATATTAAAAACTCATTGGTGTTGATAATAGAAATTTGTATACTGGATTATAATATTAAATATTGGTAAACGTGCAAATAATTAAATTTTGTATTTTTTTAATATTTTAGTTGTATATTATGATTATGTAATAATAGCACACAAATACTTAGCTTTTATAATTTTTTATTATTAGACACCAAACAAGTCTAAGCTTGTTGATCCTACCAATTTGATATTAAGATTTTTGGTCCGTCCCTATATTGATATCCATTCTATAAATCGCTTGCAGAACACTTAAATCATACATCATGTATCATTGAATTATTAAAATGTACATGATATCATAGCTATGATACTCTTCTTGGTATAGTTCTTAGAATCATATGATCAAGGTTAGGCCCGCCAATGGTGCAATGGTTAGATCCTCCAATGGATAATCAAGGGATCTAAGGTTCGAATTTTAGCTGTGCAGTGAGAAGCGGGCCTAAGAATGCTGGCCATCTAGATGGGCCTCCATTAGCGCTTCCTTATTTACCCTGGCGGTTGGTGGGAAACATTCATGAGGTCAGGCCGGTCGCCCCAGTTCGGTGTTACCTGGTTAATCATTTTTTTTAGAATCATATGATCATGATTCATATTATACAATACGTTATGATTTACATGTGAAACAATGAGGTCCATGCATATGATCAGAAGTGAAAAGAATTGTAAATGATTTTGTTCAATTCAATACAATACCACACAAATCTTATTTTATATAATTTTAAAAATAAGAAACAAAGCTCACTAAAGCTAAATCTAAACAAAAAAAAAACAAATATAAGCCATTAGGAAATAAATTAAACCTAATATGTCACAGGGAGATTGAGTTGACAAGAGCCAAGGTGGACTCGACACCTAATAACTACTGAGCAGAATAAGTCTTGTTACATCAATATGCAAAGTGACAATGAGCGCAAAGTTGATGGTGACTCAAAAGGAATGTCATAGTAAAGTTGTCTTCCAATTTACCTTTTTTATATGTGAAAAGCATTTGCCGACAGACTTTTTTTTATTGCTTATTTCATTTTCATTTTAGTGGAATTAGATGAACAATAGCGTGTGCATTGCCATCAATGTTAGATATGGATCGACATTAACTTGCTTCATCTATACTATTATGCTATCAAACGGTATATTACTGGTTTACATATTTTTAGATATCAAAATTATTTTGAATGAAATAGAATTCTTTTCTTGAGGTTTTATAATTTTTTATTTAGACCTTACGATTGATATGATTTATTGAAATTTGCCATAGTTTAACGCTGGTTGGCAATCTAACGCAACCCTCCTCATTTATCCGGGCTTGGGACCGGCCATGACTAGTTCGTCATGGGCGGAGTTGATTGATATGATTTATGATTTACAAAATTCACCAAAGTTATTTTTGGCATTTCATTCAGTGCTTGACTTCTAGTTTTAAGGAGGAAGCCACAAGTTTAATCTTGCAAATATGGCCTGTCCTCTCCACATCTATGCCTTGGCATTGGTTGCTCTTTCCCGGTATACATCTCCTCATGTTTGCATCTACTTCTTGATGCTGGAGCCTACAAATCAGTGCTGACATTACAATATCATCTCTCCCAAGCTGCTGCTATCGCCCTGTTGAAACCTTGTCCAAAGGTTTCCCCATTGTCACCCTTGTGATCGTGGTCACCGAGCTCTTCTGCACCTCTGCAATTTATCTCTACCTTGACAATTCATTCTGACATCTCAGGGAAGATCATTTTGGACTTGATCTTCTCCAATGAGCTTTGGCCTCATCTTCGACATCCACCTAAACACTTCTCAACATCGCTGCACTGATTCACTTCCTTGTTTTCGGCTGTCCATCGACTTTAGTCTCTTCACTGCCAGCTTCAGATCTTTGCTTCAC
>JBBUKS010000060.1:9023996-9072362 GCA_038050645.1 Hedychium gardnerianum
TTCGAGGCTTCATTGACGATTCTTGTCGACAAGTATTTTGTCTTTGATCTCTTAGAAGATGGGATACAAGCTTTTGTGATCTGCCGTTCATGATTTTGATATAGGATACGCGGTGTCCTGATCGCCGGGCGTTAGTTTAGCCATTGATCTGGGGTAGGACTGGCTCTTTTTTTATTTTTTTCTATGGATCTCAGATTGTACGGATACTAGCACAGTAGTCAAGATGCAGTATAAGTTCGTTAAACTTCCGTGATTATGAAAATAGAGAATACTGGTGGCGTTCTATAATACACTTCAACTCCCTTTGTTGGCAGTCTTTTTTCCCACGAAAGAACTGTTTAGGTTTTTTTTCCATACAATTAGGAATTACATCTGTGTTTGCTGGTTTATCTCTGGAGCATACCCATACCTCAATTTCAGGACGGTAGGATGGTGCCGTTCAGATTTTGACACTTTTGTCTCTTGTTAGATGCATTAACTAGTTTTTTTTTTTTTTTACTCCACGTGAGTTTATGCTTGAAATTGCGAAAACACAAATGGATTTCTTCACATTTTTTGCTTCTAGCATTATCATCTTCCTAAAACCATACTATGCTTCCTGAATCAGATAAGCATATTTTTCTTTATTGCCTAGGGATTTTGAGATGAGCAATCTTTCAAATGTTTTCTCTATTCTGGAAGTGGATGCTGAAGATGATAAACAACAGATAATTTCTATCACAGTTGCCAAAGATGCAAAAAGAGATAAAAAATCAGGTCTTTTCTTTGTTATATTAATATATGATCAAAATTGAGTTACTTCAAATCTAGAGAAATCAATATTCGAATAAATTTCTGGAATGTATCTGTTTTGTGATGGAAATTCAGTACTTCTCCTAACAGATGTGACCAAGACTAAAAATCAAAGGCCAAGGGAAAATACAAGCACGAGAAATGATAAAGTAGAACAACAAACGCTTGCATCACCTTCAGAAGACTACAGAATGCCTCTTGTGTGGATTGACTTGGAAATGACGGGTATGAATTTTAATAATTGGTATGCTGGACGTTGAAAGGATAGACATTGGTTAGTTTATTGCGTCTAATATGGCAATGCTTGTTGGTAATATGTACATTCACAGGACCAAGTGATGGACACATATGTGCTCCTAATGCCTGTTTTTTAAAACATATATAAACAAGAAATCAATTCTCAATCATAGCTTGCAATTTTTTTTTTTGATCTTCATACTGCATGGTCTGTTTTTGATCTTTTATGACTTGTTTACACAGGTTTGCTTATTGACGTTGATCGGATATTGGAGATTGCGTGTATTATAACAGATGGTAAATTAACCAAATCAGTTGATGTGAGTTCTTTTGTTGTTCATGCATCTTTATGTACCTACATGCACCATGTGTAACTTCTCATCTATTTCAACTTTCTTATTTGCCCTTTTGTTCTGCTATGTTTGTTATAATTGTTAAAATTCTGTAAGGTAAGGCAATTTCTATGTTCTCTTTGTTTGCATTTTTGAACTAGAAATATTAAATTAGTTCCAACAGCATTCCATATATTCTGACAGCTTGAAGTTGAAACAAGTCTATATATGAAATTATTATATTGTTAGTTTGGATACATAATTTGTAGATGCAGGCCTGTGTGATCACCAATGTGGTTAGAGTCATTAGATATTAAATGATAATCATCTTTCTGCAGATTATAGATTGATGGAAATCTTTTAGAGCTATAAAACTCCATCTATGATATGCAACATTTTCTACTTGAGCTGATAATAAAACTACTATCTTTCTGTTCATTTTTTTTTTTTGGAGGAAACAGAAGGCAGTTTGCCTACCAAATAAATTAAAGAATGCACAAGAGACTCATTAAAGTAGCTATAGTAATTGTATAGGAAAATGTTCTTTATTATAGTTCAGTTCATTATTCAAACTGAATCTTGTGTGGCTTTCTGGAGATGTTAAACCACAAAATGGGTTGTTAAACAATTAACCTTCTACAATTATTGTTACTAATATCATTTGGAAGTTGTATTGTCACCTTTGTGAATGAATATACAAGTGATGACATTTGACATTGGATCGTTGCCTAAATCTATATTTTCGTTATGAAATAAGTTTGTCTCTGCTTCCTCTCTCAGAGGAGTTTGACAACAATCTTCGATGCTTTCTATGTGTACCAGATTATTGATCAATTATTTTCCTACAAATAAAGATCTCTGAGCAGCATTTGCTCCAGTTCCAGATCTTGCCAATGTGGATTTAGTTGTTTTTTTATCCCCTTCTTTTTTAGGAAACAAGGATCTGTAATATTCTTACCAAATATGTTTGATGGAAACATGTTTTGTAGAACTAACTGATGGGCCCTACCTTCATTCTATGAGCTGTTATGCTGAATCAGTTTAAATCATTTCTATATTCAGGGTCCAGATTTGGTTATTAAACAACCAAAAGAGTGTTTGGACAAGATGGGAGAATGGTGTCGTGATCATCATGCAGCTAGTGGTATCTGCCCTGTTGTCCTTTAGTTTTGTCCTCCTCTATTTTCTTCTAAGAAACTGGGAAGTTCATTTGCTATTCTTGCAGGTTTGACAGAGAGAGTGTTAAAAAGTACAGTAACAGAAGCAGATGCGGAAAATCAAGTATGAATAATCCTTTAAATGCTTTCCTATTACTTGCTTGTAGTCTTCCTCATGTCAGCAACAAGTAAATGAAGGTACATATAACTGTAATGCTATAAACCAAATTCACATAGAATAATACCAAAAAACATGTGCTGGAAGGGATTAACACATTTCAGGGATGATTTTCCTTTGGGCATATTTGGACTAGGAAGCTATGACATCTTGATTACATCATAAATCAACAACCAACCTCCATTTCCACTTTCAAGGTTTAGCTTGAATCAAACAACAAACTTCTTTAAACACGCTTTACATCTTGACGCCTGTAGTTGCATCCTTTGTTGTATAATACTGTATCAGCATACTGTTTGTATTGTTCTATGCAAAGATAGCATCCAACTGAAAAAGATACAGTGCTGGTTGGGCCAATCCTTATCAAACATGTTCATGTACATTCATATAGTTTGTTAATGATCACATCAGTTGATTTATTATCCCTAATGACCGGTCAACTAGTACAGCACTAGACATTTTGTCAAGGTTTGTATAATATTCTGTTCATCTGAAAACCCTGTTTGAAAATTAAAAAAAAAAAATGAAACATAACAAAATTAAGAAGCAGAATGTTCTCGTAGCTAAATGGGATTGGCTACTTGAGACTTTTCAATGCACCGACTAATTAACTTTTCCTCCATGACTATATTATAATTTTGTCTTTTTTTAAACCTACCTATTATATTGATTGACAACATTATAGTTGATACAATTTTTTTCTGCATACCAAAGGTTTTCCTTGCAAATGTTGGTTTGCTAGTCTCGAGTTCATTTTTTTTTAAAATAAAGCATTTTTTTCATAAAAGGGCACATGAATCATTTGGACTTGTTTCTTGGATAGCAGTTTGTCATCAGATGTGAATTTTGACAGCCATCTTGTACCTTTTCATCTTCTTCTTACTGGTTGGTGCCGATCAACACCAAATTTTACAGACACAGTATGTTGTCTGACTCCAAAACTTACCATTCTGGCCACCCACAATACCAGACACTGGAAGGCCAGAAATATCTTTCCATTAGGGTATTATTCTTCCTGATTGGTGCAAACGAGCACAAAGTTGATATCCAGGTTGACAATGAAACTTCACCATTTTGGCCTTCCATCAATACCTGGTCGGTATTTTAGAACTTGATGGTAAGGTTCTAGCATATTAACAATGTATATCTGAATCCACTACACATGAGTCTAGGACTTCCATTTCAGTGGATCACACCTTCTATAAATGCACGTATTGCTAAAGTGCAAATTATGCCATCTTTTGTAATGATTGCAATCAGTAGCATATAGTGTTGTGTTACTGATAGTCTCCATATTTTTGTTGTTGATAAAACTGTTAAATTTGTTGCCAAATAAATTATATAGTACACATGCTGTGGTACAAGTTGTGACTACCATGTTTGTCTGGTTATTTGGTCGATGTGTATGCAAAACTTTCCATGCTGATGCATGCAGCTCAAGTGGCTAGCATCACATGTATTTTCTACTCTCTGTCTATATAGGTCTACGTAGTGAGTGGCATGAATTTTTGGAGGGGGGGGGGCAATGCATTTATCTATTTCTTGCTTTTTTGTTGAATGATCAATTGACCAATTGCAGGTTATAGACTTTGTTAAGAAGCATGTGGGTTCACAAACTCCACAGTTGGCTGGAAATTCTATTTATATGGATTTTCTCTTCTTGAAGGTTAGAACATCTCTTCATTTTTATTACATGAATAATTAAACTCAGCATTTATTTGTCAATATCTTGGATCTCCTAACTCTTCTGATGCCATGCAAAGGAACAGATATGGAATAAATTGTGAACGTCTATACCAATCTTAATGCTTCTAATTAATTATTAATCTGAATAAACTTAAACGACCTTCATTTGATTAACTAACTTGTTTTGTTCTTTGACTTATTTTACTCTAATAGCTTCTTATCACAATTGACAAACCTTAAATGTACGTGATACCATGGCAAGGTGGGACTGCCAGTAAGGTTTATTATGAGAAGGTTTCTTTCTTGCTTTTCAAAATTTGACGTTCAGTTATCAATAAAATACTTCAAATACAGATGTACAATCCTACCATTTCTGACTCCATATTGTGTTTTACAAGTGCTGCATTATTTTTAAATGTTATTGTTGTTCTTATTGTTGATAGATTTCATACTAGTAAACCTTTATCTGAAGTACTTTTGACCTAATTCTTTATGAAACATTGACTAGCAAGATGGATTTTCACTTTTTTTGCCTTAGGTTGGGTTCACCTGCTAGTGGAGGAGAAAAAAAATCCTAGGATCCTGTTTACGTCATCTTGGTTGACTGATAGGAGAGGAAAGGTAAAATTACCTTACTCTCTCTACCTTCTAACGCAATTCAATTGAGCTCACCCTAAGCCAACCCAGGCCCGACACTACTCCAATCCCCATGCTTTCTAATGCCCAGCAGCCCCTCTCTGCCCATCCAACAGTCTGATGCAGCTGTTCACTGACCTTGTCTGACAACCTCCTCAATGCTTACCTCCTCTCACTCCCCACACAATGCCAACCTCGCCTGTCACTTGCAGGGAATACCTTCCATGAAGACCATCCATCTCCACCCATTTTTGGGCTCACGTGATTTTGGTTTTAAAAGCTCCAAAAAAGGAGAATTTGCTTCTCTCTTCGAGATTTTTACTTGTTTAAACAAGGGAAGCACTTTGAAATTGGAGCTCTCCTCTCCTTGCAAATTGGTGCAGCTAAATTGGGCCTTAAGGAAGTGCTACATCAGGTAGGAAATAATCTATTCTAGTTTTCTTGGGGAACATCTTCGTTTGATTGAAGCCTAAGCAGTGTTCAACCTTAAAATTTCCTGTTCTGTTTCCTTTCCTTATTGAACAAACTCATATGTTAGACATATCTGTCGCTGCCTTGTGATATCATCAAAATCTCATTGGCATTTCTCTAATGCCATTGCATTTTATCGCACAAGGAATTAGTTTATTGTCTAATCATTAAAATGTGATCTGACAGAAATATATGCCTTCTCTGGCTGCCATGTTTTCTCATGTGCTAGTTGATGTTAGCAGCATTATGGCTTTATGCATCCGTTGGTTTCCAAAAGGTAATGCATCAGATACCATTTAACTGTGTTTTATGCGTCATATTATTTTGGATATTTTTTTCCCTTTTACAATTTAGATGCTTTCTGAAAGCATGATTTCATGCCCACGATGATAATGTTCAATCTCATTCTGTCTAAATGTTATAATAAGCAGCTGATTTATTTGAGTAGTCAAGATTCATTGTAGCAAAAGTTGATTACGTTCACCCCAGGCACCCTTCACAGTCTGTCCCAAGGTTATTCGAAATGAGGTAAATCACAGGGTCAGCTTATAGCCGACCGCCAAATGGCTACGGGGTGGTAGGAGTTTTTCCCCGAGGGTATGCGTCCGTCGAGAATTGATTGCTGTCCCATTGTAGCAAATCTGCCACCCACTAGCCAATTGACACCCCCGTGGGGATAGTAGTTAAGATTCATAACGCATATGCATGTGATTCGTTGGAAATATGTCTATTTAACGAGTACAGTTCAGGATATTAATATCATAGCCAGTAGGAAATCTATGTGATGTCCATATAGGATCAGTGGAATTGGAATCGGTAGGAAAATGTGAAAAGAAAAGGAGAAAGAGAAAACAAAATAAAAGTATCTAATGCTTGAGACAAGGCAAGAAGTTCTCAAATTGTAAGGATAATCTATACTTCATTGAGAATGCAAGAAGTTCTCAAATTGTAAGGATAATCTATACTTCATTGAGAATATCAATACATATAAATTTCTTTGGAGATAATAGGCAAATTGAATTCTTTGCTGAATCAATACAATCCCAATGATTTCTCTCTTCTCATTTCTCACCATCTTATTTTTGTAACCATAGTTCTAAACTAATCTGTTAATTTATGAATATTAATATATATCATCCTGTATCTATTATTAATGTATTAGCATGTTTCAAATTTGACAAATAACTTTGTATTATCGATATATAATTATCAATAAATTAATATCATATTTTGTAGTTATTGATTGAAAATGTTATATTAATATGATCATAAATTCTGTCTATAATATGTTCAATATTTAATTAGCAAATATTTTCAGTTATTTATAAATGATTAAAATATAATAAAAGATTTTATGATTTAAATATAAAAATGATTAACATCCAGTAAAAGTCATCCCTTTCTCAACATTATCTTTGTTATTTGATCCAATAGTCTTCCATTAGAACGTAAGAGATCTGATAAATACTAAAATATCATTAAGGCAAAGATCCATTAGATAATGACCTCTAGCATCTAAGACATCTTTGGCAATGAACCTACAATTTACAGCATTCTTTCCTATTCTTTATGAACCAGTGCGTATACATTCATGTATGTATAAAGTACTTCCATGATAAATGCCTTGTGCAGTTTTTTTATTATTATTTTTTAAAAATGGCACTGTCTTTATACAAATTTAAGTAGAGCTTAGAAAGGAGTTGATGACTCATGAGAATGGGTCATAGTTTTTCAAATTTAAACATGATTCTGTCATGAACTTATGCTTTAAGCAACTGTGGCATCTGTGGAAATGGTAATAGTAACATCGTTGGAACAACTAGGTTTTTGTTTGTTTGTTTGTTACACTGAATGCATTATATCAAACTTTCAGTTGAGTTCGAATGATGAGCTTCTGCGGATACCTAGGGGTGCCACATGCTAGATTTCTGAATTTTTTGTTACACTTTGGATGATAAATGGATATACTTGTAGGTGTCTGTAATTGTAAGCAATTCCTTACTTGACCCAAACTGACTATTAAGCGTAATCAGGTATTCAAAATCCGACTTTAACAGATTGGTATTGACAGAAACTAGATTATTGGCTACTGTATGTCACCCCTGTTAATATGACGTTCTTACTTTCCGAGATCTGATTAAATTTCAGAAAATAAGATTGCTTGTTTTATGAAACAGAGAAGAACAGAGCACCGGAAAAGGCTCAAAGGCATAGAGCTATGGATGACATCAAGGAGAGCATCAAGGAATTAAAATATTACAAGCAAGCCATCTTCAAAGCACCAAACAACGCTAAATGACACTGATGGTTTGTTTTCCCAAGTCAAGAGGAGTCTGGTACCAAGTTTTTTTTCCCCTCGTTACCCAGGATCCAGGAGAATGTTAATATCACTAAAAGGTTATTTTGGATTGTTTATATATAGATTACTGTTGTAATGCGAATCTGAATGCTATGGAATATGACACTGTCATAATATAAGGTACTATGTAGCGTATAATATTGCCATGCACAACATTAGCAATGTGAATCATGGTTAACTGGATTCCAAAGTCAAGGTCTTTTTGGTTTCAGGCTACTTGTTGTACAAAATTTAATATTTCTACAAACGTACACATCAAGGTTTCTTTAATTTGTGAATTTTGTTTTCAGCCATCGTTTATTTAAAAGTATAGTTTTAAAATTAAGAAAGAATGGGATAGCTGTATTATTATTGTGGGCGGTGTCAAGAAAGAGATAAATGTTTTTTAAAATATTAAAAAGAATTTTGAGAATTTATAAAAATCTACTATATTCAATTTATATTTTTTTATAAAATGAAAATGAAAAATAAATATTTACATTTAAATTTATTAAACAATAATTAACGAAGAAACATTTTTCTTTTTAATTTTTAATTCTTATCTTCTGAAAAAAAAAAGTTAAATAAATTCAAGTTTCTTTCAAATTCTTCATCAAACAACAAACAGGCTGGAGTCATAATCTGTACCGCACGTGATGGATACGTTCCGATCTCCATCACTCATTCAATATTATTGCATCTAAAGCCATGAAGCTATTACACAGATCATTTGACTACATTTATGCCAACTCACCTGATCCCTACTCTTCAAAAACAGGTTTAACAATTTATATGTCCAATGGAAGGATTGGCGCGATCCAACCATATGTTGATTCGTCACAGGCTAATCCCAAGATTCCACAGGATGTATAATTTAAGCAGTAATTACAGCATACTAAATGCCCCTTTTTTTCCCAGTAGCCATAGGCACATGCATATGCATAATATTGTATTTCACCTGCTTTTTTTTCTTTCTGGGTTAAAGCTTGTACATTACATGTTGAATTCCCCAATTATCCAATGGCTGTATTTGCGAGCAACTAACTCCACTGCTGCATTGACGGATGAGAGTTGCATTAAACATCGCTAACGGAACTAGTACTTCACTGTCTTTTAAACATCGCTAACGGATGACACTTTTTGTCGCCGAACTTTTGAAATTAGAACTAAGAACCGTGCAGCGCCCAGAGGAATGTGCAAACGACCAGCCAATCTGAAGAAAAGGCAAAACATGGACAACTACAATCCTAAGTCAAATGAAGGATGACTGAATTGATTCACATGGGGAACTTCATTGATTTCTGAAGGAGCGTTAAAGCTCAGCGCTGGTGTTGCATCCTCAGGTACTCTAGACTTATACTTTAAGAGCTCTGTAGCTTGTGCCTCAATAGCATCAAGATCGATACTCTGATAGAACTCGTCATCACAGAAAAGGTCACTGCCAACTTGGTTATGTGTTAAGTCCGTGACAGAGAGCTCTAAATGTGAAATATCTTGTTGGAAGTTTTCTTTTCGTATTGAACAAGCGTTCTGGAAAGTTAATTTCTTTTTTCTGTCTTCCAGTCTACTTGAGGTCTCTCTCACCATGCAACTCTGCTCACTGCGACTTGTTACCAGATTACCCTGCTCAGAACCTGCATGGCAGGTTGCAGAATATACACCGCCAGAAACATTTAAAGATTGTAGGCAATTTTGGGGAGTCTGAAGGGACATACAAATTCCCTCCGAAGAATGGCTTCGACTTTTACTAGCTATAGAGGAAACTGAATCAACCAAACATTTTGGTACAATCTCCATGGGTGATTGGGTCAGAAGGGAACGCCTGCAAACAAGATACTTGTGTTAGAAAGCATACAAGAATAAAGGTAGTAAAAATTACTATAATTGGCATTGCATAAAGTTGAAAGTAGAGAGCATCTATGCAGCCAACCTCAAGTAGTTGACTAAACGAATTTGTTGATGTTGAAATTATTAGTAAAAGAACACTGATGTGATTCTCATATGAAAGCCAGATCCAAGTATAATATATTTATGAGGCATTTAGTACCCACATTCAACCAATTTACAAGCTAAATATATAAATAATCTCCAACCTTATATTGTGAGGTTGGAATAACAATGCAAAGTAACCCAAAACCACTAGTATCTGTCCGAGTTTATAGAAAAGGAAATGAATATTGTAAAGTTGCCATAACTTCAAGAAAGTCATGAGGAAAACAACTGATGAAAGCCCAGGTCCCATCCAGAGTCAAGGTTTCCTGATAGTCACTCTGTAAGTAGAGTGCATAATTTTTTGTTGAATTGCACCAATTATATCACTTAAAAATCCACAGACTAGAACCTTAGCACAAAATGATTAATTAGTTTGCCAAACATATAAGTATGACGATCTTCTCACTAAAGCTTATGTGAAAAATGTTTGACAGGAGAAGGAGCTTTGTATCAAATAGGGAAAAGGATATTTTTATTTACCTATAAAAGGCGAACATGTCACCTCCAATTTCTGCCTGAGTGTTCTCTTCAGTGGGATTTATCCTGTCATCTATGAAGCTGTCTTCATATTTTTCATTTTGTTCATCATCTACCTCATCTTCAGAAACTTGTGCATCCTCAGATACCCTGGGTCCAAGAGTTGAAAAGATGGTTAATTGTTACAGGCAAATTATAGTGCAATAAAAAGTTGTTACAGTGCACTAGCAGTATAGAAAAAAACAGTTATTAATTTGTAAAACGGAGCACATAAAGAGCGTCAAAAATCTTACTCAGCTTCTTCTTCAATGAAGTTGACAGGGCCTCTTTTTGACTTATTTTTTCTACCTACATTCAAAATAACGAGGAAATAATGAAAATTAAATTCAAATTCAATACTTGTATGTTTATGCCTTTTATGTACTTGAAAAAGGCAAAAGTAGGCATGTGCAAAAAGAGGGGGACAAATGACGACAGGTGAAAGATGGAAATAATGCTTGTATACTGATAGGCCAGATTACCTCGGTGACAGTTGACCAACTTTGATTTAGTCAATGTAGTAAGTCCAGTGTCTTTTGGCACATAACAGTTGTATTTGTCAGCCAAATTTTGGCAAGATAACTTCTTGATTTTGTCACCATACTTGCACAGCCTTCTATACTTGGGTGCTTGAGTAACTGAGTTTGCCCCAGAGCTCATTTGCCGATCATCTGTAGAGCTGTTAGTTAATTGATTAGTCATAGGACTTTGCTCCGCTGTCAAAGGAGAAGCTGATGCTTTCCTTTTGCTGTTAATATCAGTTTCTTTGATACTGTGTGATTTTGTTTTACCTAAAGGATTGGCGACATTAGTAGAATTAGAAGTGAATTCATGTGGGTTTCGTTGAAATACATTGTGAGACATTGTTGAAAATGATTCCATTTGATCCCAGACTTTCTTCTGAAACATGTCAACTAGCTCATCTTCTGGCATCTTGCTAGCATGAAAAGAATTATCTGCTTTACGTCTAGCAATAGGTGACTCAGGAACAATGCCTTCCTCAATAAACTGAGTAAGTCTAGGGCTAAGCTCTATAGGACTTGGGTTTTTGCTAGACTTACCCCCCATTAAAGAGATACATACTTTGACACTGTCACCAGGTGTCTCAACAACGCCTTCTGTAAGTTTAGCACATTGTGCATGAACTGGTGTCTGAAATACTATTTCCATTTTCTCATATTCTTCTTGTAAACCATCATTAGGTGAGCAAGGTCCTGGATTAATTGGATCAGATGAGCACTTAGTGGCATCTGCTAGTTCGAAAGCATTTTTGAAACATAAAGAATCATGTAGCATTGTTGGTGTAGCTTCATTCTTTTTCGTGATAATCTCAAATGCAACATCAATATTATCTGAAACTAAGTCTTTCTTGCATCCTCTTTCAAGAATATCTGAAATTTCAGAGCGAACAAGCGGAAGGGAAGGCACATAGGGTACAGAAACATCACCTAGAGCATTTATTGTTATGAAATCTCCCCCAAAAAGGTAATTATGAGGTCTACAGATGGTGACACCATGCAAATCTTTTCTTTTAGGAGTTTCACAACTTGGTGGTTCTACATCACAAATCCCACCTTGGAGCAAATTTTTTGAGATAACAATATTATCATCACTACAATCTTTAACAGAATCTGCAAATGGAGCGAATCATCCCAGTATTTTTACCACACAATACAATTATCTATCAAAGAACCAAATCTTTTAGAAAAAACTTAACTTCTTTATGTCATGCTATGAGTAAGTTTCATGTCATAAATATTAAAGAATCCAAAAAAAATCCAGATAAAAATAGTCACTGAAACAATACTACACCATTAGCATACTATACTGTCAGATATCAACATGGCAAATTCCATTTCACAAATTATTTATGATCTTTTTCATTGTTTCTTCGTGATTGTGCGGCTACATTAGTTTGGCTAAAGTAGTAGTTTAATCATAGATGAATCCTTGCAAAACACAACCACACATCAATTGCTTCTTTACCTACAGCGAAACAATAGTTCCCCACTGATATATCAATGGCATTGAATGCCACAACCACAAGTACTCTACAATATTTACTCACATTCTAAAACATATATAAGTGCAACAAAGCATCAATCAATTTCTCTTATATTCTCAGGTAAAACCAACATGAATATTATGTCAGAATGCAAATAAGCAGTAGTTTAATCTTTAGAGGATACCTTGCATAGCTTCTGGTTTAGTGAGTATACCGGGATCAATATGATTTTTTATTGAGTCCTGAATATAGATAAAAAATTTACAATTTTCAGAAAATCATACAATGAACAAGTATAAGGGAAAAAGTAGTGATACCTCAATGACCAAATCTTTCTTGGATTTGGTAAATGATAGTTCTCCCAGACTTTGCATAGTATCAATGAGCATCGCAGTTGTCTTGAATGAGTGTCTTACTGCATGTATTCTAGATGGAAAACACTGGAAGCCAGGGAAGGCAATCAGAGATGGTTTCCATGTATTAATTCCAGATGAACCAAAATATCTAGCAATCAGAGAATTCTCTTCTTTTGATATGCTGTTCAGAAGGGGGGATGGATGTGAGGCATCTTCTTTGAATGTCTTCCCTCGGGGAATAAATTGCTGTATTGTCAATTCAACAAATTCCACCTCGGGCTTATAAATATGTGGAACCTATGGATAATAAGGATTCTTTGAACTCAATAATACATGGAAAATGTAATTTTAAGCAAATTATATCCCATCACTATTTCACATCTCACCATTCTAGGGCTAGAATGGAAGTTGAAGCTGTTGATTCCACCATTATGCATATGCTTCCTAACAGCATTTCCGCTAGCCTGTTTACTCAAGTATCCCTTAAGCTCAGATCCTTCACAAGCTAGAACTAGTGAATGGCGTCAAGGGAAACATTCAAGAAAAGTACATATTTGAACTAGAATATCTAAGATGATGAAATTAGGAAACAAAAAAAATCGTTTCCCTCAGAAGTGACATTAGGTGCTCAAGAATCAAAAGAGAATAAGGATATCCACTCTTCCATCATGCTTTCTTCCAGTTCTTCCCATGCGCTGGATCATTCTCAATGGTGAAATATTTGCATCAAAGCAAATAACAAGATCAACTTCCATAATATCTAAACCTTCTTCGCCTATTGATGTTGCAACAATTACATTGTATCCCCCGCTTCGAAATTTCTGAGGAATATTTTTGGCAAACATTAACTAGCTATTATTATGCTTTAGAATTGTAATGGATTCTAATTGGTACCTGCCTGTAAAACTGCTTGTTGCATTTTTTGAGATTGTCCTTTTAGTGTTTTACCTGCAGTAATTAAGTGATCGCATGAAGACCAAATCTGAAGGAAACAATTGAAGAACAAGCAAATTGATTCCAGACCAAGTTATCCAGTAAGCATATCCATCTGAATTTGTGAAATAGTAAAGAAGCCAGCAGATTGCTATACTTCCAATGAGTTTTATAAAATTTCAAAACTCATAAGAAAACAAAGCTTTGAATGCCCACATTAAGTTTATCTCTGAGATGGAGGTGTCATTGTTGTTAGTTTAGGACATAAATTTTTAATTAAGGTTTACAGATGCCAACAAGACCAAGCAACTGGCTTCTGTGCTGGAGATAATTTGAGACATCATTATTGCTTCTAGGCCTCCACTCTGAACATATTCTCTAAATGAATGTTTTGAGAAGCTGTCCAACAAATAGTTATGCCTCGACATATTGCAAATTATTAACTCAAGATTCTTAGCAATGCTCTGAAATTTCCAAGGCCCATTCACATGAGAACCCAATGAGAAAGGTAATAATTGTAAATGGCAGGTATTTTCTCTATCTGAAATAGAATTCATAAAATTTGTCCTTTTTGTACCACCAAAATGCTAGTGCTCCGATTTGGTGTGGTAACAGTCAATGTGGAACGTCCATAATAGGCTGAACAAATACGTACATAATTGATAATATTAAAATGGGATAATTACAAATGCTCCAAAGACTACGAGTACAGTATTCATCTTTGAATTACGCCAATGATTGTGAATCTTTCAAATATAGTTAAAAAAATGGTACAGGCGTTGTGATCATTGACAAAGCAGAATTTGATGCAAAAAAATTGTAGTAGAATCCCCTCATCACATGAAAAAGGCGATTGATAATCAATGAGAACAAAAGGTGATAAAGATCAGAATGTTCTCTAGCAGAAAGGTTTACTTCTTCCTACTCACTTAATCACTCAAGATAAGCCTTATTTTGATAAAGAAAAGGTGCATCATTCAGAAAAATGTTCTCCTCGAACAAGATAGAACTGATCACATAAACACAATAGGTTAAAGCACAGGACAACAAACCTGAGTTTTGACCGACAAACTCAGTAGCTCTAACAAGGTCACCAAGATTGGATAAACAGTCCATTATATCCCTGGAACATCAACAAGATCAAGCTTGTATCATCATACTTGCTAGTGAAAGAACACCCAAAAGATAAATGTATGCAACCGATAAACTTTATCTCAGACTAAGACATTTTGAATGCTTTTTATAAATTTCTTCATATTACATATCACTGTATTTGCTTAAAGATAAAAGTTTTTTTTTTCCATAAGCAAACACAATGAAATATTGTTGTATGGCAGCATGAGATAATCAATAAACATCAAATTAATGGAAGATTTTCCTTACTTGACACTTCCTCTGAAATTCGAGAAGATGATCACTCTTGAATTTGTTGGATCATTTTTCTCTGCATTCAGATAGAAAATTGAAATTTGATTATAAATGAATCTGGAAAAAATATGAGATGAAACATTTTAAACTGTCTCCCCTGTAAGAGGAAAAAGTTATCATTGTGCTAGACCTAGCCCAATTTTAGTGATCAGAATGTAAAAAAAAAGAAAAAAGAAAATAAAACAAAAAACTCATCAAGCAGCTGCATTGTAATAAGTGTCAACTCTACTCTGGTGCAAAGATTCCTTGATTAATTACCCTCTATCAAACAAGCGACGAGATAAGGTTACTGGAGATAAATTAACATATTTTCAGATGTCATGGATATCTTACCCATACAAAATCCATAGAGAATATATAGTAGAGAGGACTACACTAACATGATAGTGAAGAAGGGGCTTTCTTAGCAAAGTAAATTCGTATGTGAAGAAGGAAAATAACCATACAATAGCAGTCATCAAAACTTGGGCTACCAAGATACATACTGAAATGATCCATCAAAATCTCTGTCATTTTCATTAACTTTGGATTTGGTGCACCATGGGACAAGCTCCGCTGCATCAAATGCATCACTTTGGAAATGTTTTCATTTCTGGACATCATTCGACCAAATGATCTGCCAATGTCACTTCGTGGAAATTAGCGAACAAGAAATCAACAGAAAAAGAATATTTATCGAAAAAAAAGGCGGCAAATTTAGAGGAATGGACAATTCACACCTACAGAAGGGAATGCCACAGAATGAAATATGATCATAACAAGACTTATGTGATGACTGGTGAGGCTCTAGTTATGTCCCAAGTCCAACTTCAGAGTGCAGACTATAAGTATGAAATATACATTTTGAGAATAGCATATCTATTTTTGTGAACTCCAGAACACTCTTCAAGAAGGGAGCAGGAGCAAAATTTCACCTTTCTCACTTTGCATTTTCATTTTAATATCCCCGTTTAGTAAGGAAAAAGAAACTGAAATAATTTGACCACGAAGACCTCTGGTAATTGGCAAGTGAGTATCAACTAAAAGTTCTTTTAAATTCAAGTGAATAATTAGGAGATAGATGGATTAGGCTATATTATAGTCATAGAGTTGGTTAGAACACTTCATGCAACCAGCTCACTGTTTTTAAAAAGCCACCTATGCATACACCTTATTAGGAGTTGAATCACCTCACATACTCTGTGAGAAGCACAAAACACTAATATATGAAGAAGAAAAGCATAAAATAAGATTGGATAATAGAATACACAAACTTTACATGGTTTAAGGAAATTAAAAGAACAATAGTTCAGAGAGAAAGACAAACTAGATTGATTTAATCAAATTATTGACTCAAAAGTACTGCAAATTCAAAGATGAAAATGTGGCACTTAGTTAACCAAGGTAAATTATGAAAAAGAGGGATATATGCACGTACCCTTGCTTCAGTTTTTCTTCAAGCATATCATAAGCTGGTTTTATACCATGGCTTGAAAGCAACTTGAGTATGTGGTAAAGTGTAATCATAACTCCAAAGCATCCTTCTACTTCTCCATATCTAGTGGGAGGAAGGCTTGTTGGTGGTGCTTGACGAAATTTATCCCTTAAATTAAGTAATACACAAGGACTCAACTGGAAATAAGCAAAAACTTGTGTATTAAAGAATATAAACAAACTAGAGACAAAATTACCATGGGAGGAACTGTCAAGTAATTAAATTGTAAATAGCAGAATACCAAAAAAAAAAGGAGTAAATTTGTATTACAACTAACCATTGTAAATAGCAGAATCCCTGGAGCATATTAAATATGCCTGAGAAATAATCAGAATTCAATTCATACTAAAATGAGTCCATTGAAGATCTTAATTGTAAATATACTCCTCTAATCCATGAAAATGATATATAGATATGTGTGAGGTTCAGACACTACAAGCTTTATGCTAAGTCATTCACTTCTACCTTCCTCATCATAGATCATGGCACACAGAAATAGATTTATCTGTCATGCTTTAGCTTATTAGCATTCAGAACTAATTTCTCTTTGGTGCAAGTAATTTGAAGCAATAAGAGATCTTGATTACCTATTGGAAAGTTTCCAAGAAGATAGTATGAGAGCTTAGGAGTACATCAATATAAACATAGTTGTGGAAAAGTGCTACACATGATGTATCAATTTTTCTGTCCAAGACTGCAGTGATTTGAACTTTCATGCCATTCTGGCATGGCTTGCACTCTAGGATCATAAACTTGCAATGTTTTAAGCTCTCATTCTGCTCATGGATTCAGAGGACAACATTGTCATAGAAGTTACTCACATAAACATAATCTAAGAGTTGTATTCAAGCAGTTACATTTCCAACAAACAATATATTGTCACACAAAAATTAGGCTTTTAGTTCTATCCTAAAATCCAACTAAGTACCGATAGTGTTTCAGCCACACTTGCCATCTTGATGAGTTTGACATTGAACCCATTACAACTTCGCATATCCCTTTTTAGCACACCATTGCTATCTAGACATTGACATTTTCTGAGTAAAGACGAGTCATTCCAAATTATTGAATGAAAATAATTGAAAGAATTTACCAATTTTCATGGTGCAAAAATTTACTAGCATTCATTAAAATAACAAGGTTTTTTATATCAACTTTTTTTTCCATTCACATCAAGCTAAATAGAAATAACAATTAATAAGAATCATCAAACTCTTCAGTTCCTTGGTTAAATTTAGAAGTCAAGTGTGCTACTATCATTTTAATATGACATCACTTAATATTTGATCCAAACTACGAAATTGAGTTTAACAGAATAGATTGAGAAACTTTACCATTTTGAAACATGGGCACTACAATGAAAAATGGCTCCACTTATTAATAAATGCATGTGAAACATGTGTTTACTTTGCAAGTTCAAGCATAAAGGTAACTACATACTTTTGAAACATCTCTACTTAGCATCATCACGCCAATGGTAGAGAGCCGGGCAAAATATGGCTGTATAACTTCCAATAGAAAATTATTGATTGCACTGGCATCCTCACTCATTGGAACCTGCTTAGCCACATATGAGTATTAGCAAATGTTATTAAATTCAATATTTTAATAGCATCCCTGGCCATTTTGTTATAGATTTCATATTTAGTGGTATATAACAATTTAAAAACTAAAGAAACAAAATATATAGACATGTATGTGATTTGAAAGTCAACAAAATGTAAGGTTGCATGTCAAAATGATTAGAATCTTATAAAATGCCCGTCTTTATTCCAAGAAAAAGATAGGAATTAATCCTCATTGACTGATAAACCATGTTTTACATAAATTGGTGAATTTATCCAAAGCTTCAGAATGCACAACTATTTACTTAATTCAAGAAATTAATTCCTTTCTCTCTTGAGCCCGATGTCATCTGCATGCAATCTTTCTACTGACAGGTTTCTTCCATAAATTGTGCCCCACCCATTTATCATCAATCTTAGTGGTCGTCAGAAATCTTTCTCTACATATTTGTTTATCCAAGTCAAGGTGTTAAAAGTACAGGCATCTGAACAAAGTTTGTCATAAATGAAAAATATTATGTCCTTTTAGTTGTAAATAGACAAAAAACATGAAAAACAAATTCAATACATGCCCTTTAGTTGGAGGATACATGAGACATGTAAAAAGACAGCTCGAAGCTTCAAACAGGACATCAATGTTCATAGTAAATATGAGCTATAAGGCTTCACCAAAATGATAATATAATAATATTAGCAAAAGCAAAAAGTATTTTGTACACAATACATTCACACTCAAAAAGAATGAAAAAAAATGATGAACAAACAACAAACAACATAAAAATTTTGTACTTACCTTTATTAATTCAAGTTTCCTGTTATGCACGTATGGGCTTACATCATGGTCACTCTCTTTACGGTATTCCATAGCAGAAATATGTAAGTTATCGATGACATATTGGATAGTCGGCTGTTTTGCTGAGCAACAAGATTAAGATAATGAAAATATGTGCATTTTGAAATTTTAACAATTCAATACTTACATCCAGGTGTTGCTGTCAATGCTAGAATTCTAAACTGCACAGGAACTGTCATCAACTGAATAGATGAAGATAAAAAGGTTCAGGATGCAGAAAGAATGGTTAAAGCTCAAACATGCTAGCCTTTCTTTCTCGTACATCAAGAAAAAAAGGATTTTATAAGAATTCAGAATAGAGATAGATATTCTAATAATAAATGGATGTGTAACAAGCGATCATGAAACATTAAATTCAAATGATAACTGGAAAAAAGTTTAACACCTCACGAACTGCTACACAGTAAGAATAGTTTCCCAAAGCCCGGTGAGCTTCATCAATCACCAAACAAACAAGTTGTTTCACCAAACATTTGCCTAACAAACATTAAAAGATAAAAGATCAGAGAACACTTAATGTTACCTGTGATAAAAGTGATAATATTGGTTGCAAAGATCTAGTAACAATTGCTAATACTAAATGACAAATGTTTCTGTTTTCTGGCTTACTTTTGAAATCACCTTGATGTAAAAGTCTATGCAAACCACAAGTAAAACAGCAATGGACACCTGAAGTATAGTGCCGACAATTAATCGAGCACTCCTCAGTTAGGGTTTGAGCAAAGAAAAAATGTTTTACATCTTTAAAGTTTAAATTGTTAACAGTGAATTCTGCAAATATAAAATATAGAAAAAATGAATGTGGATGAGCATTTTCAGCGAGAAACTACTCAGAAAAGCCAGCCTATAAGCTTCCTTTATTAAAAAAAAGCACCTGCCTTGCAATCATAAATTACATTACATTTGCATATGGTTCATCAAAGTTCCATACAAATTTAAACTGATCTCATTTCTTTTAAATCAGACATGATCCCAAATCAACCTTCAATGAGAGAGTTGACCCTTACTGCCCTACCTAAAGTGAAGTAAAACAATAGCAGCAAATTGTATGGTCAATTTTCATGAATTTTAATAATTTCTAGCTAATTTTGCAGATTAATACTACCATAATAAAACAAAGGACTTAGAACGGCTCCATTACAACCCTAAGCCAGCTTCAATAGCTTTCAATCCATCAATCTGATTACAAAATTTATTGTCAAAATTGAATTTAATCTTAACACAATTCTCTCTTCTAGACAATGACAAGGTCAATATTTGTATCCACTGGATACTCAAATATTTTATATTGACCAATAAAGTCTAAGAAAATTGATGCGTTTAATTTGTGAGCCACACGTGTATAATTTAAGTGATAGGCACAAACCTGTAGCAAGAATTGGAATTCAATGATGGATTGGCGGATAATTTTAATGCAAGAGAAAAAAGTGTGCATAAGTATAGCATACCAAGTCTTATGCACATCTAATGGCCACATAACAAATATTCTACAGGACAATAACAAGTAAACTATTTCACTGTGGCTATTACTTATCTAGGCTGTTTATGATAATGAATATCATCACAAAAGGATCCACCAACCTGATTGAATGTCCTTTTCAAGCACTTGCGGGGTGACAAAGAATACTCTCTTGATTTTCCATAAATTTGCTCGTTTAGCAGGCTTCATCTGACCTGTCATATCAATTGTCCATTCCTGCAATCAGTTTGAGAATAATGTTCTCACAAACACATAAATTTTAAATAAAGCATAGCACGTGCTGGTAACAGGATTGAAAAGATGATAACACGATAAAGGAAACTTAAAAATTAATAAATAATGATAATACCTGCGGTATCCCAACAATATTATGGCAAGCTTCAATCTGTTGCATAACAAGAGGTCGTGAAGGGGCAGCAAATACGATTTTTCCTAAGACAAATAAATAAAATAAAGATATAAGAAAAATGATAAAGAAAAACATTAAAATGCAAGAAAGAAATGGAATACAAAATAACTTCATTTTTTAAGTACAAACAAATGAAAGAAAAGGAGAAAAAAATCACATAAATCAAATGAAGTAGCTGTAGCACAACAGAATATACTAAATTCATGGTTGGTGGTTAGCAAATCAATTGAATATTAGCATAATTCAAGCAAAGGCTAACCCTCAAGGAAGAGAAATCAAACAAAAAGAGTTTAGTAGTATGCAAAATCAATTAAACATCAGAATTATGCTGATATTGTAAGTGCAATTAAAAGGACAATTATTTCTACATACAACGCCAACATAAAACTACCTTCATTATCAAAAATTACATAGGTTATCTCAAAAAACTGATGAAATATTTTATGTAAACACTATAGTGCATCAAACTGGGGAATTTTTTTATGATTAATCAGGCATGCTGTGCCACAAAAGATAGTACCTTCAGGAAACCATCTGAAGTAGTTATACATCACAACAGCAGCAATGAGAGTTTTACCAAGCCCTGTTGGCAATACCACTAATGTGTTTGAAAATAGAGCAGTCCTTGTAATAGAAAGCTGGTAATCACGTAGAGGCACATTTACTGCATTATACAACACAATTTAAGCAAAATAAAAGATAAGAATTAAGGTGATAAGAAATAATGCACCCTTTTATCTTCCCTTTTTGACAGTGCTCAGGTAAAGCTAAATGAACTGCAAAGTGATGGTATGCAGAAATATGTGGATTGCGCAATGTTCCTAGTTGAGATAGATAGAATTGTATTATTCTTATTCTATTAGAAAAAGAGAAATCACAACCGTATAGATAGGAGTCCAATATAATAACTATATTTCCCATGTGGATTAGACCTATATATTCTAGCATTCATATATTTATTAACTCAACATGAATAGATATTGATTGATGATCAACTCACTACACAAAATAGAAAAAGTACCACAAATAGGAACTTAAGACTGAATAGCACACTTGACAAAGGCAATGAAGACATGACACTGATGCAGCAACTGAGAAATGATGAAGCAACACTCTAATCCCAAACATCTGCTTCAATAATGTAACAAATTGCTGGCCATTCATTCCATTTCACATTACAAAAGCACAAAGATCAGCATCCAAAAATTAGCACCTCATATTCATACTGTACCTCTGAGAAGTTTAAATCGAACAAGTTTCAAATAGACATCCCGGAGGAAGAAGGAGCGGGAAAGAAGTAATCTTAGGTGCAAAAAAAATCTTATTGAAATCATCATGACGATGATAACACATATTTTTTTTAAAAAAAATTAAAGTGAGATAGAAGATGCGTGCAGCATTGCAAGCTCACCAGGATAAATCCAGGTTTTGGCGGCTTCAAGATCGATCTTAACAGAAATCCCTTCATCTCCGCCTACGAGATTCTGCTCCACCTCCTTCGCTTGAACTCCTGACCTGTCAATCCTAGGACGCTTTGCGGCCTCAGAATCCATAATGAATCTATCGAGCGTAGACTGCCTGCCCTTGCCGCCACCGGGCCGAAAAATAGACGGAGCTGTCATCACAACCGGGGTAGCAAAACATTGCGCGTTCGAGATGGATACTGACGAGGAGGCGAGCTCGCAAGCATTTTCGATCTCCTGAACGGCAGCCTCCCAATCGAATTCCTGCGGGAAAGGAACTAGCCGGGTTAGGGTTTGAAGTTAGGGTTGCAAAGAGGGATATAGAGGGAGAAAGAGGAAGAGGAAGCTTACATCGTCGTCGTCGTCCAGAGGAAGCGTAGACGCCGCCATTGCTCTTCCTTGCTAGGGCGAGAATTCGATCGGCTACGGCGCAAAAGCTTATTCGCCGTATCCTCCAATGGCGCCGAATAAAAGACTCCCTTATTTTAAATCGGGATAATGGAGCTCATAATATAATATAATATATATTATTTTTTCATTAATAATTTCGTTTGAATCGCTTCAAATTAAAATTAATATATTCCTTAAACCTCTTTAATTCATATTTTTGAATCTAAATTTAATAATATAAATTAAGAATAATAAATTAAATTAAAAATATACTTTTAAATTTTTATTCTATCAATTTAAAAATTATTATTCTCAATTTATATTATTAAGTTCAATTTTAAAAACATTAATATATTAATGAGGTTTTTATACATTAATTTTAATATAAAGTGATTCGAAGATAAATTTATATTATTTAAAATTTTTAATTTTTAATATTTTTTAAATTAAGAAAGTTTTAGGATGAATTTATGATAAATTTTATTAAGTTTTGTAAATTTAAAAATACACTATTTTTAATTTACGATATTGAATTTAGATTCGAAAATATAAATATATTAATAAAATTTATAAGGGTATATTAATTTTAATTTAAAGTGATTCTAAAAAAAATTTAATTTTTATTGATTATAGTCCGTTATTTAAATATTATGAAAATTAAATACATGATTTAAATAATATTGAAACTTACGCTAAATTATCTAAATAATAATGATAATCTCAATTGACAATTTACCGTAAAATAATTTTTAAATAAATTTACAATTTTAAAAATCACAAATTGAAATTTTCCATAAAAGATTAATTTAATTATGACCCTAATTTAAAATATTTAGATTATATATTTAATTTTCTGTTTAAGATCTTTGGCACACCCATACCCGTCCACCTGTGCGTACATGGACGGATGGACAACCCCATTTTTCTTGGACGGATGGACGGATGGACCCCATTTTCAAATTCCTTTGGACCACGCCAAGTTGAGTGTTCCGCCAGAACACGAGGCGCGACTCTTAAAGCACACGCGCCACGACTCCGTTGGCGTCTTTCTGCCAGTTTTATTTCCTCCTCGCCGGTTACATCTCCACCCCAATCCGAATGCCACCATGTCCGCCGCTCCTCTCGCGCCGCAGGCCTCCTTCTGGTGCGCCGCATCCCCTGCGAGGGTTCCGAGAGCCTCCGCTTCGGCGTCAGTCGACGCCCCTAAGCTCGGCAGTTATCCTCCGCGATGTCTCGTCGGTTATCGTGAATCCTCGAGGTTTTCGACGATCGCCGCGCCGAGGAGGCTGAGGCGGAGATCGAAGAGCTCTCGCGGAGGGAAGTTGGTCGTTTCTGCGTCTTCCAATGCTCGTAAGACTCACTCCTTGTTTGAAAAATTTCTTTGTTTTGCCCACTGTTCATGCCTGCCGACTTCCTGATTTCGATGTATTCCAAGTTTATGTTTGTGGAATGGAAAGAATAGAAAATTTGCATTCTTTTGTAAATTTGGTTATCTTTGCTCAATTTCTGGTCTTATAGAGTTTCTGAACATTTATCCTGACTCTAATTGAGTCCTTTGCTATAGTTTAGGCTAAGGCTAATTGGTGAAAAACGGGTGGTTGCAACCGGAACTGTAATGTGCATTAGGAAATTTGATTCTTTGGAAATTGCAAAGAATATTAATTTGAATTTAGAGACAGCGTCACTATCTTCTGCTTATCTCATCATTGTTGATGCATAAGGGTGAAAAAATGCTCCTCTTCATCCACAATATGCAATCAAAGTTGATGTTCTTACGTTTTACTGATTCATTTCTCGCTAACAATTTCATTTCATTTGAAATAGATTGAAAATGAATACCTAGCTTACCTTTATTGTCTGAGTGGATTGTGCCTTCATGGTAGATGCAATGAGATAGGACAACTGACTGATAGTATTGATAATTCTCCACGTATTGATAGTAATGGATGTCCCATGTTTATAACTTAAGATATGTGTTTTTCCTCCTCCTTCTCTTATATTATCTGATTTTAATTGCTTTATTGTGGAATCTTCCTATATTTGAGGTACTTCATTTCAGTTTGTCTCCTTCCTTTCGTATATGTTTATTTTAATTGTGAAGTCATTCCAGATATCACCACTTAAATTATTTCATTCCCAATTTGGTGATTGGTTTGGTCCTTTGTTGAAATACAAGTTTAACACATTATGGTATATTTTACATGAAGATTTTTTGGATCATTTTTTCCTGTCGAATTAGATATATTCTTCTTTGTAAGTTTGAATGTGATAAAGAGTTCAGTAGATTTATCATATTTCTTGATTCTGCTCTCCCTATATCATTTTTGTTATCAGATTAACTGTCATGAGATTAGAGGTAAAGCTAAACTGCAAGAAGAAAATGTTTGCCGTTGGCAACATCAACTGATTCTCTGTCAGCTTTGTGGCCCTCCCCCAAACAAATGTGCTTAGCATTTTTTTATAAAGATTTTAAGATCTTGTCAGGAAATTTTAAGGGCTTCATCTTCTTTAACAGTTATGCACTCTATGCTTCCATCAATTTTTGGCATGTGATTTGTCTGAAAGGCAGTGTAGTTGCACACATTCATAATTATAGATCCCTAATCATATCAAGAGAGAGTGAAAATACAAATCCACTTCAGTGTGTGATAAGTCTGCCCTTCAATGGGTGTGTACAGATTCATGCTGCAACTATTGTAATCTGTATTTTATGAGGCAAAGCCTTATGCTTAAGTCAAAAGTTTTTGTGGCAAGTTACTTAATGATAACTTGAAAATAAGTCTGCAAAAAGGGCTTTCCTTTGGTTGTCCAATTGCAAGGTTTGAGGTGAAATTACGAACCCTACTAAAAAACCTTTTTTTTTTCCAATGAAGCTATGTCTATGCAACTAGTTACTTGGATTACCAGTTTTGGATGTATACTGCCAGTTTCAGTCCTATGATAACTGCAAAAGATAAGACAATTACCAAAAAAAAACTCTCATGTCTTTATTTATGAAAACATGTAATTTTTTTTTGACAAAAACACACCTGGTATTCTTTCCCTATTTTATCCATCCAATTTAAGTTGTGAAAATGATGTCACAAATTTCCTAAAAGACATGGGATTGTAAAATGACTTGAAAAGCCAACATAAAACTGTCAGGAAAATTCCTGAAAATGAATCTTTAACCAGCATTTATTGTCAACGAGGCAATGGTGAGATACGATATAAGCGATTCGGATATGTTGCTGTTTATTCTACTAGTTTTTGTTTGAGTATTATATCTTCTTGAAGAAGTTCTTTTAATTTTTGGTTCTTTGGTATTAAAAAGAAGCTCTACTAACTTTTGACATTTAAAACTAGAAGGCCATTTATATAGTCTACTAACCGATGGGTCTATAAGGTGTATCTTATCAATTTGTTTGCTTGGTTTTGGCATAGCTGAAGCAATCACTGCAACTGCCTGGGATGTCTCTGTTCTTCAAAGTGATTTGCCTGTCCTTGTCGAGTTTTGGGCTTCTTGGTGTGGACCGTGCAGGGTAGTCACCCGCATACTGGATGAAATCGCACCGGAGTACGAAGGAAGGATCAAACTCTACAAGCTCAACACAGATTACTATCCGACAATTGCATCTGTTCACGGCGTGGATCGCATCCCCACTGTCCTCTTGTTTAAGAACGGCGAGAAGATCAAGAGTATCACAGGCACTCTGCCCAAGTCTTCCTACGTTGAAGCAATCGATCAATTGTTGTATCACTGAAGATGCTACTGATACGCCAAACACTGTTCCTGGAGCTGTCTTTGTCTTGCTTCCTGCTCGAGGCGAAACAGGAGCCCTGAATCATGTGTCTGCATATATGATTCTTATACTTTCCTAACAAATGTAATTCTCAAATTAGTTTGAGCCTAAAATGAGTATCATATCACAGTACATGGCTCTATCAATATTTGTCGATGTACTGATGGAATTTTATGTTTTTTTTTTGGAAATACAGTTTTTTATATCAATTTAATTGGTATGAAGATTGAACTACTGTCTGTATTATCCTCGGAATTGTGTATTCCTCGAGTGGTCGGTGCAGTTCTTACCACCATCAGCCCATAATTAATATGATGCATGGAAGAACTAAATATTTTTATTTGAGTTGGTATATAATTACTTCTTAATATTATCCTCATGGTTTTATAGCTTAAAATAAGAACTCATTAAAAGGATAATAAACGTTAAATAAAATACATACTTTTAGTATAGCCAAGTAGAAGTATATTTTTTATTATTTAAAAAAAAAGTATTTACTATATAATTTAATTGAACTTGTGTCTATTATAACTAAATAGAATTATACATGCATCATAATTTTTTCATCAAAATATAAAAAACATACTACCTATGAGTGAACTAACAAGTATACTTTATCATAGTTAATTATTTTATACTTACTAGAACTAAAATAATATTTAATACAACTAAATAAGACATTTTACAATCCTTGTCACAATTAAATGATATTTGTTATAGCAATGAAAATATTTTTCTAAATGAAAATACCGACTCTAACTAAAATAATTTTTTTATCTTATTATTTAATAATAATAATAATTTAAGATTTTGATTGATGTATTTTATCTTCCATGGATAATAATTTCACAAGAATTAATATTTTATTGCATATGCATTTTAAAATATTATTGAAAAATATAATATTCCTTTAAACATTTAATTCGAAAAAAAAATGATGATATTTTAAGAGAAAGTAAATTAGAAAATTAAAATTAATTCATATAAAAAATATATAAACATTTTTTTTTTTGAATTTGATAAAATTTTCACGTAGTGATCAATTCATAGGCATCCATTAAATATTGAAGAATTTTATTCAATTGGTATCGATTCAATGAATTCATAAATAGATATAAGTATTTTGTGGAATTAGATGAATTTAAAAAATTAAATATGGATTTAAATATATATATATATATAAATAGACAGAATCATAAAGAGAGGATTAACACCAGGAGCAAGATCAAGCGCGAATAACTTTATTACGGCGGTGGACTGATCTGCAAGTCGTGCTTCCACCGGCGAAGTGGGAGTTCGGGAAGGGTCGCTGCGGCCATTGTCGCCATGGATCTCTCCCCAATCCAAAACGCTCTTACTTCTGGATCCTACGCCACCATCGCCGACACCGGCGACGAGCTCATACTTCAGGCAAGATCTCCTCCTTCTAGGGTTTCTTTTGGGTTTTCGAGATCGACTACTTCCTTCTTTTTTTAAAAAAAAACTGATCTTTCGTTCTTATCCACTGTTTGTACGGTCTAATTTTAGCTTGCTTCTCGGGGAGTCCGCTATCAAGACGACTGGCCCTACGCCGTACATCTTCTTGGATATATCTTTGTCAATGATCTGTGAGCCATCATCTTTCTTCTCCTGGAAACATGTATCCTCGGGAGTCGATTGGTTTGGGTTTAGAATTTTGAGGTTGTCGTTTATTTTTCCAGTAATAGCGCGAGGTTTTTGTGGAAGTCTATGCCCATGGAGAATAAGGAGAGCTCGCCGGAGGTTGTTGCTGTATGGAAGATTGGAAAATGCCTCTGGAATCGGGATTATTCTGGAGTATATGAAGCTATTCGTGAGTTCGAATGGAGCGCTGAAATTGCTGGCATGGTCACTGCTTTCTCAGGTGACAGTCTCTCATTTGATTGTTTTTTCCCTTTATGTTGCTATATTTCAAGGAATCTTTGCGACTTCTTGGAAAAGGGGTCATTGTTCTTTTAAGCCATATTACAGAATTGTTTACAATTGTCTTAAGCAATGTCTGCCGTGAAGATGATCAGTTGTATGAACATGCATAATACTTATTCTAGCACATTCTTCGAACATTAATACTGTTCTTCAAACTTTTTTCTCTTTTTCATTTTATAGTTTCTTCTTTGGCATTGTTTACAATAATTCAACACAGAAAAGAAGACACTGCTAACATGAACATGCTTTCACGATTATTAAGCGGTAAGATGTTGATATATACAAGAAGTTGCATGTAGCCTTGACAGGCAATAAAAGATTTAACAGGGGCATTTAACAGGAACTATTGCACATGTAGAAAGGACAATGTTGTTCAATTTATACTTGAAAATTGTCAATTTCTTAGGAAAAATAACTTAAAAGTGCATTATGAGCCTTGAAATGAAGATTTTCTTGAATCGTATGTGTTTCATTATCTTGGATGTGTTCTTTGTTAGTCTATAGGTGGACTAGAGAGCCTCTGTTATTGGCTAGTGACTTTTTGCTGTTAATTGTATACATATTAGAATGGCCCATGAGCAGACGTTGATGGAAAGAGGCTGATCTGCCACTTGATTGATTTTGTGTTCTATTTTATAATCCAATGGAAAAAAAATATTCCTTCTAGTTCACTTCATAGGATTTCCTATACTACTAGTGCCTCTTTTTTTTTCCTTGACCTTTTGATGCACTAAAAAAAAATCTAACCAGATGAAAACTCAAACTCACCAAAAGATAAAAAATATTAAAAAGATGATCTAATATATGAGATCCTAACCCCATTAATAAACTCAAAATAACATCAAGTCGTTTAGAAAAGTCTAAATTATTCTAAAAATTATAATAAACTTGTAAAAGTCTAATTTATCTGTAAAAGGTATAAAAAAAAACTTTCAAAAATGGTCACCCTTGTGGTCAGGAACCAGGAAAAATAGTGATCATGATCGGCAACTGCAAGTGGTAATTGTTTTCTTTGTTAGACTTTATCTTTAGGGAACTCTCTCCTATGAAAGTTTTTTAGACATTTTTTTTTTTCTGTTATGGAGTTGGAGAGGACAACAATTTAAGTTGAAGCTACAAATTTCACGAGCCATAACTAGCATAGAATCAGATTGACATTTAGTTTGATTGTAAAATTTCTGGAATAGACAATAATAATAATGGTAAACTGATTAGGAGGTTAGCCCATGAAGTTAATGTTGTAAGACTGTTCTTGAGCTTGTTTCAAGGTGTTTGTGTCAAGGTACCATGCAGGATATTTCTGCATTTCATTTCTTGGATAGATAATTATCCATTTCTCAGTCTTGTAGGTATCTATTTTTTGCATCTTCAGCCTCCTCTATGTTTTCATTTGTTAACTTGAAACATGATGCTTTTTATGCATGTGGCCAAAAAGAGGCTGAATTACTAAAAAAACATGATGCTTTATGTCTACATATTTGCTGATCCATTATATCCAAACCTTAACATTGACCGATAAGCCATTTAATGACAAAGCATCATATACAATTTTCTCTATTGAGCTTCCTTTCAAATTTGTTCATATTATTCTGCCACAATGCATGTAGCTTGGTCTTTGAAAATAAGTCTATTTGGTTAACAAGAAATTTTTTCATGCCAGCTAAGATCCTCAATGACGTAGTTCTTGATCTTCTAACTCGATGGTGAATTTTTAATGTGATAGTATTGTTCGTTGGAGGTGTGATTTCCGAACTTATGTTTGGAATTTTCATGAGAACTTTGTATGTTTTCTTTGAGAATACCAACCTCTTATATTTGGATACTAGCTAAATATCTGTTTGGCAAATTAATTTCTTCAACATCTTTTTACTATGTCTCAGAGAAGTATACCGAGAAGATGTTTCAGATGCTAAACTCTGCATATTCTACAATCAGTGTTGAAGAAGCAGCTAAATTTCTGGGAATGACCGAGGACAAAGCGACAAATTGTACGCATCTAAATCTATCTGGCTATCTGAACTTATTGCTTCCATGTCCTTTTGATCGAATCTTTTTATTTCTTTCATTCAACCAAGAATGAACAAGCTAATCCATACTACATGTTTTACAAAGGGCCAAAATCCACACCACACTAGTAATAGTGACTTGAATTTGTATGTTTGTTTTGACTGGGTTCACAATCCTTTTCATTCACAAAAGATCAGAAGATTTCATTGGTCAATGGTAATTATCTTAACATTATTTTGGCTGCAGATGCTTTGCAGCATGGCTGGAAATTGGATACATCGTGTAAGATGCTGACTGTGCAGGAGGAGCCCATCACTGTCACCCCGCCGAGGTTGCTTGGCTCAAGCAAATTACAGAGGTTGACAGAATACGTTTTCCATCTGGAGCACTAAAATCCTCTTCTTTTACATTTTGAGGGACAAGTCGAGCATGGTTCTTTAGGTAGCCCAGGCAATTTTTCAGGATTCTAATGTACAGAATAGCTCGATGATCTCCAAATCTACTCCCAGCGCTCCTCTGTAGATTGGCTAAAAGATTTTTTTAATTTTTTTTTCCCCTTTCTTTTACATGGTTTAGCGTCGTCTTTTGTCTGCTGTGAAGCTTTGTTTTGCCTTTTCTTCTTTTTATCTGCTTTGTTGATAAGATCCAAGTCATAAATAATGAGTGTGAGTACTTGACGCTGTGGCTATTCCCGCGTGTTGTCCCTTTCCATCAAGCTCGCATATCGACATCGCACTTGCCATTGTACTCTCTGCCCTTTTCAATCAGATTATCTTTATTTGCCATCGACGGTCGAGATCTTAATCGCTTCGGATCGTACGGTCATGTTGAAAAGAAACAAAGTTACCATATATATTATGTAATGCATTCTGAAAGTCCTCTTTCTCTAAACCAATTGCTAAAAAAATCCCCCATTTCTTAGTCACGCCGGAGTCGGGGAGACCCACGTCGGAAGCAGACGAAGCCCTGACCCATGATGCCACCCTCCTCGATCTGGAAGTAGGGTCAATGAGCATGGACGAGTTCCTCCTCTGCTTCCATGGCAGGACTCCGCCGGCCCCCTCGTTAGCCAGAGGAGATCCGCCGCGCTTGCCTTTAACAAGGGAGGAGAATGCGAACGATGTGTGGAAGGAGGTCCCCTGCGGGGGTGGATTGGGGTACGAGGGCGATGCTGCGTGCGGAGAGGTCACTCTGGAGGACTTCCTGGCGAGGAACGGAGCGATAACGGCGGTGGATGTTGTCGACCCATTGGAGGAGCGAGAGAAAGCTGAGGTTTCGGTCGATCCGGCGGCGATCAGTGACCGGCTTCGTCGGCAGGAGCAACATGCGCTGCTAGACACTGCGGTTCTAGGGTTTAGGAATGGGGTCGTAGGTGGTGGAAGAAGGCGAGCGAGGAAGAGGCCTGCGCTGGATAATCTCGCGGACAAGGCTGATCTCCGGAGGCAGAAGAGGATGATCAAAAACAGGGAGTCGGCTGCCAGGTCGAGGGAGAGGAAACAGGTGCGTCATCTCCTTCCTGGTTCTTCCCTTCATTTCCAGCTTTGGTGGATTCGATGCTGTAGTCTAATACTTCACTCTCAGGCTTATACTGTGGAGCTCGAGTCTCTGGTGTCACGGTTGGAAGAGGAAAACGCTATCCTTTTAAGCGAACAAGTATTGATTTTCATTTTTTTTTATAGTTAGATTCAATTTCTTTATCATTAGATAACATGTTTAAATCTCATTTGATTGCAGGAAGAACAGTACGAGATGAGGATTCACCAGGTGGATACACTTCTCTTTTCCTGTGTCCTTTTGCAATGCCATTTTGCCTTTCCATTAAACGTACGTTTATCATGTTTAAAGTATGAAAACAAATAGCAACATCTAATGTTGATGCATGCATGGAAACACTGAAACACCATTAATCTCGAGTGGCTTATCACAGCATTACTGATCTGGTACTTTGAATGAGGTGTAGGATCTAATTGACTGCCACTACATCTTGTAGAGAGATGTAATCCATTTACCAAACGCCATTATATGATCCTAAATATGCTTCCATTTGAAGACATGTGACACGGAGAGGTAAGCTGATAGCACTCATCCACAAGATTTGAGATATAACATTCGTTTCTTACCTTACAATTAAAGATATTGATCAGCTAGGAACATTCAGAGTTCAGTGAATTTTAGTTGGTCATGTATGTATGTGACTCTTTAAGTATCAGCTTGAAGTCTTTAGTCATCCAAGAGGGCACTTGGGAAAGTATATGTTGTACATAGAACACCCCAATTCCAATTTTTGTTATATTCTCTGTAGTCCACAACACTAACTGCTTGGATCTTTACAGCTTATGGAGAATATTATCCCTGTTACTGAGAAGAGAAAGCCACCACACATACTCCGGAAAATTCACTCAATGTTGTGGTAGGGATCAACTAAGCAAGGACAAAATCACTCGCAATGAAGTGTGGACTCCGGTTTCATGGCTTAGCGCGAACTAGAGATGAGATGTTGCCTACTTATTTACTAGCCTTTTATTGTTATAGATAATTGTGTGTTATGTATCTCCCTGACTACTATTGCCCATGTTATCATTGCTTAAATTACGAGTGAGAATGAATCCCTGGATCATCGATCATTTGTAGGATGAATAATCTTGTCATTATTTATATGTTTGCAGTCAATATCCTTAGTTGGTTCATGGATTCATGTTTCACTCGAATGCATATTAGTATGAAAAATTAGAGCATAACCAGATCTATACAAGGTGGAAAAAACTACACTGGATTGGGAAAATGGCCCTAACAGATTTCCTCACTACAAGAGGATCTTGTAGATTTCAGAGTACCAAAAAAAGGCCGATTCACTCAATCATCTGCAGCTATATATTGCTATATACATTCCTCTCTCAATTGTTGTTTGCGTCTCGGTTCTTAATTTGCAGCAGGAGCAGGGGAATTGAGGCACTCGGTGCGGCTGCGCACGAGCCGGAGGAAGATCTCTCGCGCCTGTCGCTCCAAAGGATCGAGCCCCTCCTTCAATGCGTCGCAAATCTGGGCCAGTTCATCTGCCCTAGCGCTCAGCTCCTTCTCCTCGCCTTCTGCCATGGGGAACTTGATGGCCTGCATCAGCTCCGTCAGCTGCTGCGTGCACCTCTCGATCTGTTGGATTTCCTTCAGCAGCCCCGCCGAGCTCTTCCTGTCCCTCTTCTTCGACTCCTCCACGATCCGCTCGTGCAGGGACGTGACGGCCGACGCCCATGGAAAGGTCCGGGGGACGGCGAAGTGGACCTGGAGGCCGCGGTCCTGGCAGGGGATCGCCGCCACCACGCACCACATTGTGAAGAGGAGCACCGCGCTCGCGGTGTACACGGGCACCGCCAGCCCCGCCGTGGCGGCCACCTCGTGACCGCGCGGGGCCGCCAGGTTGCCCCCGATGGCTTGAAGCTGCCGCGCGGCGGACCAGGAGCGGGACACGCTCCAGGAGAGGGAGCGGAAGCTGGAGAATTTGCGCCCGGTGGTCTTGGGCGAGGAGGAGGAGGAGCCGGAGCCGCTGCTGCGGCCGAAGGAGCGGTTGCGGTGGGAGATGGCGGTGGAGCCGGGGTCCCTGTCTTCCAACATCAGGACGGCGAGGTCCGCGAGCGCTTTGCGGGCGCGTCGCACCTGCCCCTCGCTGATCCCCCCGCCGCTGCCGGCTGGCCGCAGGGCCGCCACCACGATCTCGAGGTGCGACCGCCATCGGCGGATCCGCTCGATGCCATCGCGCGCGGCGTTGCAGATGTCGAGTGCCTTGATGGCGCGATCGTAGTACTCCGCGACGAGGCGTTCCACGGGCGGCCGAGCGACGTCGACACCACGGTCGAGGAGGATAGCCCGGAACTCCTCGTGGCACAGCAGGAAGGCGTGGAGTAGCCGGCGGATCCAGGCGATCGAGAGTAGCCCGTCGCCGTCGGCGGCCGCGGCCGCGGAGAGATCCACTAACACGTCCTCGACGCAAGATTGGAAGCCCAGCAGCAGCGCGTCCTGCTGCTCGCCTCCGGCGCCAGCGTCCATGGCCTGGTCCCGGCGGAGGCTGAGGATGGAGCGGCCGAGGGAGGCGAAGGCGACCGCGGAGGAGGAAGCCGACAAGTCCTTGGCGTACATCGTCGCGCCAATTATACCATTCGATTGCTCCAAAGGAAGAAGAGACGAAGGAGACAAGACGCGATAAGGAAGATCCGCCTTTTTATACATCCGAGACTTCGCTGTCCACGTCTGCACTCGTCGCCGCCGCGTTCGAGTACGCGGACCACGAACGCGCGACACGGATCCGCGTAACTTCGTCCCCGAATCTCAAAGCAGGCACTGCGGTATTTTTCTTCTGATTGACGAATAAACCCTCGATCCGTAGCCACCGTCGGACCAACCAACGAGGGCCTTTTCGGCATTCGGGCAGTTGAGGCGAATGTTGACCTAGTCCAGCACTCCGTGTGGGGGTAGAAGATGCGCCGGGAGATTTGGTGCAGCGGACCATTGGGCGAGGAGCGGGAGTTGCAACCGGCAACCGGCAACCGGCAACAGACAGCAGACGACCCGGTGGTGGGCTGCCAGCGAGCCAGTGTAACTGACGAGGGCAAGCGCGATGGAGCAGCCATTCTTCAATTAAATCGCTTTCGGCTATTAATTTTTTTTTCTCATCAAATTATTTTTCTATTTTTTTTTAATTTGTGATTTCTCTCTCCGTAATCCGAGTTTCCATTTATGTCTAAATTGTGCCTACGTCGGCGTGACGTCAAACACGAGATCGGATGACAGCTGTCGATTTGGCATGGTAGTTGGTGACCGGAAGCGAAGCCAAAATTTGACTCCTTTAATCGGTCAAAGCCATTTAATTCTTCTTCCTTCTAGTTACAATGGAATAAATATATAATTGGAAAGGTCAACGTGTGGCAGAAGACTTCGCCGGTCAAATAGTTTGACAGGAGAATAAGAAAACAAAAGAACAATAAGTCAAAGGGATTCCTTGGAACAATTCAAGTCAAGGTCTTAGATCTTGCCTGTTCAAATCTCCATATACTGGACCAATATGGCACTTATTGATTAGAAAAACGATTTCATCCATAGCATATTATTGTTCCAACTATATGAGATTCCTTGCGTGGATCTACAATTTATAGAAATATTTTACTTTTTAACCGTCCTCTTTTAGTTGACTAAACGATCTTTCAATCCTAATTGACTAACACATGTTGGATAGTTCTATCTCTTTAGACTATGAACCTTGTAATTCACAAATGTTCAATACAAAATAAGATCCAAGTCACAATTAGATCATCCGAATCAAATACATGGTTCACATATTCTTTGAATCTTTCTTCATATTTAATGACCATCCGTGAGCTTAAAATTCCTCATGGCTCTACTTCAATTTCTTAATCTTCAAAAAAAACTTCTAGTTAAAAATCGACTGCCACAATCAGGGATGGATTCAGGAAAAGAAGATGAGCTAGACTTTGGATACGAAAGGGATGGATTAAATAATTATTATTGTTATAAAAAAAATTAATGTGTAATAAATCTAATAGCGAACTTTTTTAGAAGATCAGTTTCAAGTGTGGGCACTGCTAAAATTATGAAAACAAAGAGCTTTGAAGTCATAATTTGAGACTTATTTAACACTAACATGCTAATTAGGCCCAAGCTTAAGTTATTGGCCCAATATTGTGCTTTGTACAAGTACTGTATGATTTCATATGTTTCAAGCACTCTTTTAACATTTCTCGAAACAATCCTTGAGCAGATTTAAGTTATATATCACCATTTTGAATCCTAACAAGTTATGATTTTCCTCAATCAAACAAAAAAGTAACGATAATTAATCAAAGACGCACTTAAAGTTATGAAATTCTCAAAATACGTACTTAACTTTTTAGATTTTTTAAAGGGCTTACTTGTTTTTCATTTTACCTCTCTCGTTAATCACTATAATGCTGGTAGCATTCAAAAAATAACTCTATATTTGGTGCATTTCAAAAATAAATACCATTATGATATTGATTTTCAAAATTAAACACCGTACTAAAGTGATATTGATTTTTGAAATCTTATACTACAGTAGTACTATTTTTTTAAATTATATATCACAATGATATTATTCTTTGAATACAACACCATTAAATTATTATTTGAGAAATTTGAAAGTTAAATATGTCTTTTAAACCCTTTGGTCAATTGTTGAATAAGATATCTTTATAAATCACGCAAATGCACATCGACCATCAAGTAAATTCGATCAAATCCTACAATGATAAAAGGGGGGCCCATCGTGCGAATTCAAATGAACAAACATTCATGCAAGCACCATCATCGCAAACCACATCATCCAAGTGACTCGTGCGAAGACCTAGTTCACACAAGTCGCGGTCCTCCTTGAATTACTAGAAACCCTTCGCGCCACCCTCACCACTAAATCACCCAAATGTCGATATCGTTTGTGTGTTTCTTTCCACCCCACCCTCCATAAGAGATGGTATCATTTGGCCAAATCCACCAGTAGGTGAGCCTTCATATCACCCTCACCCTCCCCACAAAGAATCCACAGATCGAGCCACATTAGACAAGGCATGTGGAGCTCAATCAATGGATCCATTCCCCTTTGGTGACTCAAACTTAGTACTGAAATAGGATCTCTGCCTTCTTCTTCCTTTTGTCGCACTATTCTTTTAGGGCACTTTGAAGTTGGTGCCTACTTGCCAGCTAACTCTGGTCCGATAATCACAATCAGATTTTTTAAAATTAATCATGTTAGGCGTCAGAGGGGATAGTGATTATCCTGTGAACTAACGATAAGAAATAATTGAGAAGAACACAAGACGCCTAAAATGAATAAAAACTCAACAACTAAACATAACTCAATAGTTGAACAGAACTCTTATATAGACTACAAACCTAAGACTTGAAAAAATTAAAAAAAAATCTAATCAACAAGTCTAGTAGAAAAAGAAAAAAAATTTTATCTGAAAAGAAAAATACATATCAAAAAAAGATTTACTCAAAATTGAACGCTGATATAAACAAACTCTAACTCATAAATATCAAAATTATCCTAAATATTATAAAAAAAAATAAAAAATATCAAAAATAATAAAACAATCCCGAAAAAGACCTAAATTGTAGAATTTGGGTCTGAAAATTGACGATGATGGGTTTCTCGATAATTAATATAGATCTTCAAATTCTAGCGCAAATGAATCTGATTCGAAGTTCCGAATTAAAAATTATGATCCATTAAATTGAAGGATCATATTGAATTGCTCCCATATCACAAATGATCTTATTAGGAATTAACCTCAGATGCTCGGTGACATTATTACCTTGTCATTTGCAATGATGTTGAGTGTTTATGTGTATTAATTTGTTGAATCAATTTGCTTACCTACTTTATGGTGTCTATCTATTTGAGTGCGATCAATTTCAGTAGTTATGAACTTTGCTTACCATTCATCAACACCAATTAAATAAGTTTCGCACTTGCTAGATCTTATCTTCTTATCCTATTAATCCAAGTGATATCGAGAGGTTATAGATACCTAGCGTCACTCATGAAAAAAAAATACAATTTTTATTTTAATAATCTTTTAGTCTCTCGTAAGCCTCGTTGTCTCTTAGGTATAGGGTTATAAATAAATCAAACGTTCGTAAATAAATTTGATGTTCAACTTGATAAAAACTTTTTTATGTTCGTTCAATATACACAAGATCAATTAAACAAACAAGCTTGAACAACTCGTTAAACTAAACAAACAAGCTTGAACACATATGTGTTCAACTCGTTAACGTTCGTGAACAATCATATTCATTAATAAAACTATTATCAACTTGCTAAATAAATAAAATAAAATAAATAAATAAATTTAAATTATCAAGCTCAATAACTAATCAAACAATCAAATAAGCTTGAATTGAGAGCTCGATAACATTTAAACGAATCAAACTCAAGCCAAGCTTGAAGTAAGAGTTCGATAACATCTATACGAACCAAGCTCAAGCCAAGCTTCAAACAAGCTCAAACTCATAAAAAATAAACCAAATCAAGCTTGAACAATCATTTCAAAAGCTTGATTCATTTTAGACTCGGCTCGGCTCGGCTTGGCTCGATTACCTTACCAAACAAGCTTGAACACCCCAAAGCTTAGCTCAACTTGACTTGTTTATAGCCCTGTGGGCGAGTATATTCTAGCCTGAAAGTACTGTCATTCCCCGTATTTCGGGGAGAGTGCCTGGGGTACAGTTGGGGGTATCGGTAGTACTGTTCAGGGGTGTCTTGGCCGTATTATGGAGAGGTGTTCTGGTTGTGCAGGCGGCGTCGGAGTCATCCCTTATAGTTATGCCGGAGACCGAAGTCGATGATGAGATTAGTTCGGTCTAGGAACCTACTTCAACCGAACGGACTTCATAAAGCGCATCCGATCGATTAGCATAATGTATGTACCTGATCGAGATTCGAAGAGTACCTCCGGTCGGTTAGAATGATGTATACACTCGATCAGAGCTTTCAAAAGGGACCCGGGCGGTCAGGATATAATATACATCCGACCGGGCTTATGAGAGTGCCCCCGGTCGGTTAGCATGATGTATATATTTGATCGAAATTCAAAGAATATCTCCGATCGATCAGGGTATAATATACACCCGATCGAAACTTATGAGGGTGCTCTGGTCTACGATGTTGATTGCTCTCTTTCGATTGGGAGAATGATAACGAGCATGATCGAAGATATAACACATGTACATTTAAGAGTTGATCTTAACCTTGACCAAATCTCACATGATACTCATTCATATTATTAAAGAATTTAAATTTAACCGCCCATATCAAATATCTAATTTTTATAATTATCAAAAATGGACGATGGATCTCATATTCTATCTATAAGTAAATTCATAAAATGTGATGATTCTTGACGTGATGATTCAATATTATCAGTAGTCTAATATTATTAGTAATTTAATAGATATATTTTATGTGAAAATTAAATTTGAATTATTTAGAAAAACACACGGTCTCTTACCACCACGTGGCAAAAAATAAAAAAATAATAATGCCCCATTTATTTTCACTCGCAGATGATTTATATGCGGTCGAGATGCTTTTATTATTATTATTTTTTATCATGAAAAGCGTGGTGGTGCTTTGGATTTTGATCGACGGTCTTCAGTTGGATTCAGCGACGCCCTGCGAACGCAGGCTCCTCACAGCTAGATCCGATCCCGACCGGTTTAGGGCACCCAACGCACACCTATCATCGTCTCCGGCCAGTCGAGCGGCCATATCCCCACCGCCTCTCTCCTCCCCTTCTTCCTTTTCCTCTATTGTTCAATCGCACGTGCTGCTTCGTTTCTTCGCCATCGCCAATCGGGTGCCCGATCGAGCGGCTTCGAGCTGCTGCGGGAGGAGAAGCGAGGGGGAGGAAGAGAGCAGCGAGTCCTGCCATGGGGCAAGCCTTCCGCAAGCTCTTCGACAGATTCTTCGGCCTCGTCGAAATGAGGGTCTCTCTTCCGCTCCCCTTATTTCACCTCTTTCTGTTCTTAAAGATCGGATTTTTTTTCGTTGCCCAGATAAATCAACCATTAGCGCGTAGTTTTCTTTGCTTCTCTGTGATTGGTAGGATCGGAAAGATCGGATTTTTAGGCAGGCAACTGGAAACATGATAACTTGGAAGATGCTTTATGGACGAGCAAAAAGATTTTTGATCTAGAATTTGACGAACGAAAAGGGGCACGTATAGAAGTGCACATGTACATCTGGAGACAAAATTATATAGCAAGATGTGTAGGCTTTAAGCTAGTTTGAGAATACACTGACAGAAGCTTGTGTGGAATGATATAATCCATAATTCCTATCAGTCCAGAGAAACTTGTCTCGAGATGTAATCTGATATTTCAGCTTGGAGGCTCCTGGAATCGTGAATGGAGCCTGAAGGTGCCCATCACTTTGCTTCAACATTCCACGTATTAAGGGTGGGATGTTGCATAGGTGTTGATAGGATTTTATAAGAAAGATAAGTAAAAAGGTTTGCATCCATTTTTTTCCTTTGCATAGGTGTTGCTTTGTTGGTTCCGTGCGCATGAAATCTCGCATCATACTCCTTTCGTTTTATCTGTATTCATTTTATGAATTAGCACAGAGAATATCTTTGACATTCTGAATCTGGACTTTTGTAGGTTGCAATGCTTGGATTAGATGCAGCTGGAAAGACAACTATTTTGTATAAGTTGCACATTGGAGAAGTTTTGTCGACAGTTCCAACTATTGGTAAGTCATCTTTCACTGTTAAATGTAATAGGTAATCTGCAGAAATTATGGAGCCGATTTGCTTATTATAATTAGCCAAGAAGTGATGAGTATAAGATCTGCATGGCTTTCATGGATATTGATGGAATTTAGGTGTGAGTAGTAGAGTAGCCATGTGTTTTTAAAACCAGACCGTGACTGGTGGCCAATTAGTTCCTACTTTTTCAGGTTGAACCGGGCTAAAATCCTGTTCTACCAGGATGCCCCCATCAATCATACTGGACAGTCTTGTTCTTTGGTTCTTGGGTTAGCTGGTTGAACTAGCCGGTTTGGTCTGGTTTTGAATATACTCAACTACCACGCATTGGAGGGGAAGAAATTTGTTTTACTTGAAGACATTTTGTTGTCTACATAGATTTGAAAAATTCACTAGTTTATGGGTGGAAGTTCATATTCATCTTGAACTACTACTCAAGCTTATATGAGGTATTATCATCTTGTTTATTATTTCCTCTTGATCTTATTCCTCCACAAGCCACTGAAATTATAATCTGTTAACTTTCTATGGTTAAAATTGATATTTTTTTAGTAATTAAAATATATCATCGATAGATAGACAACTAGTTTTGTTACTTGTATTTTTTCTTTTGCTTTATATTTGTCCTTTTATGTAAAAGATCTCTTGCTTCATATGACTCTCTTAACTTTATTAATGAATTATCTATTTGCCTATGATATTAGAATCTTCCGACTATTATCTATTCCACTTTCTAGTGATGATATCTAATACGATTCTTCTTTTCTTTGTTCATTATATAGCTATGAGAGTTTTACTGACCTCTATTGCATTGTTGATAATAAATATCTTTTACCTATTTTTAGGCTTCAATGTGGAGAAGGTTCAATATAAGAATGTGGTTTTTACCGTCTGGGATGTCGGTGGGCAAGAAAAATTAAGACCCTTATGGAGGCACTACTTTAGCAACACTGATGCACTGGTAATTTGTCATCCTTCATGTTCTAGTTTTAGTTTTGGTTAGCAGTATGGTTTAGTGTTAATCGTTAGATATCTGATTCTAGTTTTAGTATTGGTAAGTAGTACTGATGTAGTGTTCAATAGTGAGATATCTGACAATTTTGAGTGTTGAAGTTGATTCTATTTTTGCTTGTTTTAAACACAGCTCGACTTGCTAAAATACCTTCTGTCTTCCAATTTTTTGAGTCATGTCACCTGAATAATTTTCAAAGTTATTGCAAAATGTAATAAGTACAGCTTCAACAATTATTAAAATGAAAAATTGTATTTAAATGCACAAAGGTTAGAAGAGTTGAATCGATTAGAGTAGGTGTATGAGATAAAGAGAGACTATAAAAAATATTAGTCAGTAAAACAAAATATTATTAATCATACTACCATGAACATAACTACATAACTTAATGGTGGGATTCATGTAGCCAACCTTAAATAGTTAGGAAAAACATGGCTTGATGGCTTGATTACTATGATGACAACGACAATGGCACCATCAAAAGATTCTTTAGTTAGTTGTTAATTTGTGTATATCATCGGCTCTATCTAACTCACTAAAATATTTTTTATCATCCACTTTTTGTGATGCAAAGCATAAAAAATTTCTTGGTTATTAATTTGCATGCGCTATGAGTTGTATGCATGCTTCTCTATGGATGAACAAAATGCTAATGTTTAATTCAGTATCAAATTAACAAATTAGATTATAAAAGAAAAGAAAATAGCATAAGATGATTTTGACATGTTCAAAGAAATTTAACAGATTCTTAGTCAGAAAAGTTGAATAGGTCAAACTTGAAGGTTTGAGGGATAATGAAGGTCAAAGAAAACTCTAGATAATGTAATCATAGTTGTTATAACTTAGAATCATACAATTCACGATATGTATCATACAATGCAATATGATTCACATATAAAATAATAAGATTCAAACATATGAAAAAAATGAATTGTGATAATTTGAAACAAATCTTATCCTATGACTTTGTATGAATCTAAAGATAAGAAAGAGAAATCATTAAAACTTAAATCTAACCAATTTAAAGTCAATCTAAATTAAATCAATATACTAGAAATTTACCTGAATTTATTATAAAAGAAGAAATGATAAATTTTGTGTTATAGGATTGAAGTATAATGATCAAATAGAGTGAAATTTCGAAATTAATGACGTGTCAAAAAAAAATGTTAAGTGAAGATACAAAGTTTATGATAGGCAATGCGAACTTGACACCTCACAGTGACTTAGAAGATATGTAGTGCCTAAATTGGCTTACATTTGACAACAATGTATTTTTTGATGTCAAAAGCGAAAGATTCTTATTTCTCATTTTATTTTAATTCTTAATGGAACAATAATTTATATATTGTCATAAATAGATGATATGAACTTACTGTATTTATTCTATTTTGCCATTAAATGAAACATTTTATTGTTTTTTATATTTTAGGATATCAAAACTAAACTGAATAAAGTAGAATTGTTTTAATATATTTTTAAAAAAAATTATCTGAACCATATAATTCATGATTTGAGAATCAAACAAAATGTTATGGCTTGATAATGATGATGAACTTTACAAATTCCAACAATAACATTGGATCATCTTTATGTAATTTTGGGTGCTTTTGGAGATCTTTTTTGCTGTTGTCGCATTGCCGCAAACTTTAATGAATAGTTGATGATGGTGTCTAGTTCGACAAACTTGTATACTGCAAGTTTATGAGTCAAAGAAAAAAAAAACTGTTACAGATATAAAAAAGTAATAGAAATAACGACATGTCATGCATGGCTATTTTAGCATCAATATCCTTGACCTTGAATGCATAATCATGAATCATTAGAATAGTGCAGCGGAAGCGCATTAGGTTCTCACTGATGCAAAGCTTAAGAAGGTTTCTCTGTACGAAACTCTATTCTTTACAGTGAAGCTATTTAGTGATTGATAACCTGGTAAAATGATCAATATTAGCAGGATATCAAGATTCTCTCTCCAGCTTTTGTTACAATCAGTCACTGTTTTCTTGTTTCGCACAATTGATTATCTGTTGAATCACAGATTTGCTTTACATCTACTGATCACTATCGGTTCTAATGTTGTTTATGCTTCTAGATTTATGTTGTTGATTCTCTGGATAGAGAAAGGATTGGAAAGGCCAAAGAAGAATTTCAGGTATGGAGTGTAATGATTTGATAATGCCATTATTTAGCTTTTTTTTCCCTTAACAAAATCCCGATAAATAGTTGGTATATTTCTTTCAGACTATCATCAGAGATCCATTCATGTTGAACAGTGTTATATTGGTATTTGCTAATAAGCAAGACTTGGTAAGTAGGTGATCTTATTTTCATCGTCATCCTTAATTTTTACAGCTCGTGTTTCTATTACGAACATTGGCTTTGCGTTTTGTTCTTTGTCTGTGTTTATTTTCGAGGATAGAGAGTGGAATTCTTCCTTGTGAAAATGTGCAAATAAGAGAAAAAGGAGTTTATGACAGCAAAGATTATACAATCAATTTTTATTTGGACAATATGAAGATCTCTTATGAAACAATATAAAGTGTCTTCGTCTTCATACTGCTCCAGATACGATATAAGATTTCAAACCATGCCGTCATCTTAAATATCCCTGTATAGATCTATCCTCATTTTCCAAATATCGTCCAGGTCAGGCAGTTATTACTTCATGGTATTTGTAGAGTTAGAAATACATGGAAGTGTTTTTGTTTTCGATTTTGGGATTTTGAACTCTTCTATCTTCTAACGACCGTATTCTTTTCTCGATTCTACATTCAGATCTCATGATCATCATTGAAAATTTTCTTCCAGCTCCTTTTGATATTTTCTTTAGATCAACCTTCGTGCCTTAAGCTCAGTGAAATCTTCTTATTATGTCTGTCGGGTTACATCATAACTTCTCGATAATCAGCATCAATGTTTTCGAGTTACATGTCAGATTGATTTTGGTGTTTAACTTCATTTTCGCATTCAGAGAGGTGCAATGACTCCAATGGAAGTGGCCGAAGGATTGGGTCTCCATGATCTTCGGAACCGAACTTGGCACGCGCAGGGAACTTATGCCCTCACCGGAACTGGTCTGTACGAGGGGCTCGACTGGCTAGTGTCAGCTCTGAAGGAGTCGCAGGTCCCTGGACGGCATCCGACTTGATTGGTTTCTGCGACTCCTTGTTTCGATTGCAAGTTTACGATAGATTTGATTCCGAAGATTGTTTGTTACTCTGTATAGTGTCGTTGGTTTTGTAGAGTATGTTGTATACTGATTCATACAGCATTTGCTCCATATCAGAAGTTGTTAGTGAAGAGTGTCCTGAAATTTATTAATGTATTTTTAATTTTTATAATAAATTTAATATAATATTAGTACATAAATTTATTGTATTTTTTAAAAGAAATAGTTTATATTTGATTATTAAAAATTATTGTAATATTTATATTAGATTTATTGTACTCAGCGAATTTGTCTGATGTCTGTGGTAATTTTATTATTTTGTCAAGATTTCCTTGTAATATTTATAGCGTGTTATAGAAAAATTGTATATTAATTTTTTTATTTTTTGGCAGTCTAATTATATCTATTGTGGTAAAATCTATTTAGAATAGAGATATTTAGGGTATCTAATTAGCATGGAGTATTATTTTAATATTTTTTTTTTTTTTTTTGATAATGTAGGTAATTAAGAGTATTTTTAGCATTTATTTTATCCCAAATAAAACAATTTTATATAGTTTTAATTATTATTTTTTAAAATTCTTAAAAGGTCAGTGGTAAGCTAATTTCTATAAATACATTAATTTAGAACAATTTCATAATTTTTATTTTTTTTAAAAATAAAAGATAATATTTTAACAATCGGTTGGTTCGACGAACAGAACGAATCATGCTACGGTTCATCCAGACCGGTTTCCGGTTAAATCGAATAAACCAAATCCGACTCCGGTTTTGTGTATATTCTTATTAAAACACTTTCAAAAATCTGGTTGGGTTTGTAAATTTTAAAAAGTTGAACCGGTCTGAGTTCTAAACCGAATCCTCTAGCCCTAATTTCGTCACCTTCCCGCACCGGTTCGAGCCGATCTCCATTCTCTCTGGCTATTTCTAGGCATTCTCCTTTTTCCGCCATTAATCCATTCTCTATTTAAGCGTTTTCATCCCGCTTCAGGAATCAGGGACGCATTTCGCCGAATTCAGCGCCGCCGGATCGACAGCGAGTAATCTCGAAGAGGAGAGTAGAACCACCGATCCGATTCTCTCGTGAGTTTTTCTTGTATTATGTTTCTGTTTTTGTGTCGTTCTGTTGTTCGATTGGTTTTTCTTCTTCTTCCCGATCGACTGGCGATCTAGGGTTTCGATGCTTATTGTGTTGCCGTGGTCGTCCCGGATTTATTTCGCGTTAATTATTTTTTTTTTTGGATTGGCCGATCGGCATTTAAGGCTCCAAATTTCGATGCCTGCTCAATTTAAAAAGATAATGGCTTCCTCTTGTCGATATAACTGATGATTTTCATCTCAACTTGTGCTGTATCTAATCTTTTTGGTTATCTATATCTTAGAATTGAAAATAATTTTTTTTGTCACTTTGTAATTCTACGCGATCATAATAGCGCCAACCAAAAACAAGTGATCTTTCAGATTTGCGGGGTTTAGTAATGATCATGTATCTGATCTCAGAGAGAAGGGTTGCCATTTGGTGTTTGAATCATATATATATATATATATCAGTTGCATGTGAGATATATTTTATGAATCCAGTTGGAAGTAGATCCTTGACCTTGATGAATGGAAGCTAGCATGGATCAACTGAAATAATGCTTGCAGTTAATTGTTTTTGTAGCATCTCTTGCCTTTTACGATAGTTTTTCTACTGCCTTGGTGTTAATTGGATGCAGATGTTATTGCTTGGTATGGTGAACAAACTTACTGTCTAGGAGCAATTATTTATTAGCTACAATGTTTGATTATATAAGTGAAACGGATTTGGAGGTCATGGACATATTCAAAGACTACAAATAGATTCTGTAGTTATCTAAAAGTTAATTTCATTAGTGTATAAGTTAATTTCATTAGTGTATAAGATGTGAGCATTGTGGAAGTTCAATTATATATATATACAGTGAGAGTTTTGATATCACGCACACTTTATCCTATACTTTCCATGCACATCCAAAAAATAATTTTGAAATTTTTTCGATTTGAAAATTTTTATGTGCTTAATACTATTATCCAATCCCTAAATCTTAAAGATAAAAGTTTCATTGACACAATCAGTTGCTTGAAAAAAAAAGATCCAAGCGCCTGGATAAATCCAAGTGCCTGGATTCTGTGAGAATTGTCCATGTCGCTCATGGAACGGATGTGCAAGTTATCACACCTATATATATATATATTGGTTAAGTAATTTCAAATATCTAGATATAAAAAAAATTGTAGGATATGATCTTTGATGTAGTTAATCCCAAAAATGGGTATATGAGACCGATAGATTGGGCAGGCAGCAGCTAATAACCAAACCGATGTGGTATGTTAGGAGCAAATAGAAGGAGCCAATGATGAAGATGGTCTGAAGTGGTAAGATTTCTGATTGGTTATAAGGTTGGGTCCGATTGGGTTGAATAGGTCGCCAGACAAATAGCGGCAGAATCTAGATCTTTTAGAAATGAACTGACAAGCTTTTAAAAGGTGGTTATATAGTAGGTACCAGCCCATTGGAGCTTTTATGTAAAACAGTTCATGTTAGTTAGGTTCATTTTTCACCGTAAAGCCATAATAATGGAATAATGCTCATCACTTTATTTCGAGTTGGGTATTCACTAAATCAGCTAGACAACTATGTTTTCTCAAAAGTTAATAGATGTGAATTTTCTTCATTCATATCAAAATGATCTCGCTAGAATGCTACAAGAATCAATGCTCTCGTCAGTTCTTGTGATAGGCTTGAATTTTTAAACAAGCTAAATAGAAGATGACTATGAAATAAAAACTCATGAGTTGATCTCGTCATACTAAGTGTGCTGAGATGTGCTGGGAGCACAACATAGTATCGAAAATTATTCCGTTACAGACTAAAATTTTCGCACAAAATACTATTTTAAACCTTAGTTTTACCAACTATAGTTGTTCCTTTTCGCAATTTTCGCTTTCCGACTTCTAATTCAATATTTACATGGCCTTTATCGTTTTTCTTGAGTGCTCAAAAACTTAAATGCTTGTATTTATGCTTCAGATCAAGCATGACGGCCGGAAAAATTATTGGAACGGTTGTTGCAACCTCCGTTTTCGCATATGTATGCGATACACTAGTTTCAGATAAAAAGATTTTTGGAGGTCAGTTAGATCACCCGCCATAGTCCGTAGGTGGAAAACTGGAGATCATTGATCGAAATTTAACAAAATGGACTTGCCTCATCTTTTTGTTTCAAACCAGGTACAACCCCCAAAACAGTCTCGGACAAGAGATGGTATGAGGAGACTGATAAGAAGTTCCAGGCATGGCCTCGTACCGCTGGACCACCCGTCGTCATGAATCCTATTAGCCGACAGAACTTCATCGTCAAGTCGTCTGAGTCATGAAGAAGGGAAGCCATGAGTAACATTCTGCTGCCATTTTGATCTCCCATTTTCTGTTCTGTTTTAA
>JBBUKS010000060.1:9081284-9107282 GCA_038050645.1 Hedychium gardnerianum
ATACTTACTATTTCAGACCCTAGGATCAAGGGATGTATTGATGTATATATATTGTAATTCTCTTAATGAAAGACACATGATTTTTTTCCAGAATTTCTTCTTTGTTTTGTCACGCGAACATTCAAACAAGCCTTCTAGCTCAATTTTGATTAAAGAATTGCGGCATCAGGCCTCATTCAAACAAAGAGACTCATGCCCTTGACTTGAGCAGCCCCTGAGTGACTACCAGATATGCCCTTGACTTGATTGAGCTACCGGGCATGCCCTTGAGTTGAGCTACCCTACCTTACCTTGATTTGATCTAACACCCTTGAGCCCTTGACTTGCAACTCCCTTGATTTGAGTTGCCTTTGATTTGCCTAGGAAAACATGCCATGCCCTTTGATGGGCAGGAAAGTTCTTGAGTGAAATGAAAAACATACGCAAGGACATTCAAACAAGCCTTCTAGCTCAATTTGGAATAAAGAATTGAGGCTTCAACTAATCGAACATCAAGCCTCATTCAAACAAGGGGACATGAACTCATGCCCTTGACTTGAGCTACCGGACATGAACTCATGCCCTTAAGCTACCCTTGCCAAGTCAATGAAGGTCTGGCTAGCACCCAAAATCTTGATCCCTTGCACAATTGCAAAAATAATCCAAGTATTAGCAGCGAGAGTGCTCGCATGTGTTCAATCTGTATCAAATATATGCAGAAAAAATAAAATAAATAAAGACACAATGCTAATAGGACTATTTATCGTGGTTTGGAGACTCCGCTCCTACTCCTCGGCTTAGAATGCATCCATGTCACCCCCAAATAGTTCCATTATTTTCACTTCACAAGAGGTAATGAGAAACATTTACATACAAAACTCAAAGCTTAACCCAACCAATGGGATTACATAAGTTATCACAATCTTAACCTTAACAAGGTTAAGGATTTCTCTCACAAATACACTCCACCTCTCCTTAAGACATGAAATGAATGCAAAGAGAAACTAAATTGCTAAGAATGTTAAAGCCTTCGACATTTGTCCAAGCTCTTGGATCATCTAACCAAAATATTGAAATCAGTCAACGTAATCACTCATGGCTCTCATGCCTCCAAGACTTCAGATCCTCAAGTCCAGAGAGCTCATCTCCAAATTCCAGTGCAGTGCGGCAACCCGCTCCAAGCAACACCTTAGTCCAAACCTCTAGCTCTCAAGTCCACCAAGCTCTTTATCAAGCCCTAGTGAGGCAACTCAATACAAGTCAAACTCTTGAGTCCAGGATTCCATGACTAAGTTCAACACTCGATCTAACCCTCCAACTATCAAGTCCATCAAGCTCATCTCAAACTCCAATGTAGCAACCTGATCCAAGACAAGCTCCATAATCGTCATATCCACAACTCAATTCCGTTGAATTTATCAACTCTTTGCTCCACTAAATCTAGGCCTCCAGCATGCAATCTTCATGATTCCCAAGTCAACAACTAATCTCATTGAGTCCACAAACTCCATGAGCTCCATGTGTATTATCTAGTTGAATCGTCATGACTACCCACATACTATATAAGCAATATAAATCTCAAAAAAAACACCTAACTTAAATCAAAATAATGTGGTTAAGCTCAACCAAAAGGAATGTTTCCCCAACAATCACTCTTTTTTATGTTTAGAAATCAATTTACGTTAGAGATACAATAATCATGAATGAAAATTAACAAGGAGATCAGAAACTCAAAACTCCCCCTCAACCTAAGCTCCCCTCAATCCATTCTAACCACCCTTGAATTAAACTACGTTTCACCTTTCAAATAAGCCTGATTTATGGAAGGTTTAATATTTCTTATTTGTCACACATCAAAACATATTAAACCTGCGATAATAAGTATATACAAGCATGATAACAATCAAACATGGTGATCAATACATGTAAGTGTTAAAGCATTAAAGCAATTTATACATATGCATATTTTTTATATCAAAATCACATTTCCCAAATATAATAATGATTAATCAAAACATGAGAAAACTTGTATATGATAATGATGAAAATCCTAAGATCAAAAATTTCTTCTTACTATGCTCATATGATCAAAATGCATAGTGATCAACACTTTAAGTGTTAAGACACATATCTAGGGTTCATCTATGTGTCATATATCACATTTTACATGCTATCAATGGTCAAATAGGTCTAATCATGTTACCATAAGATTATATAAAACATACAATAGTCAAAAGCATGAAATAAGGCATAATAAGTATGAAACATTTAATCTGGTACTAGCACGGCAATTTCAATTGATTGAATAAGAGCATTCAATTGACTATTATAAGTTTAGTCAAGTGCTAAGTCCAATAGTCAACTGCTAAGTCGATTGGATTCCTATAAGTGGTAGGTTCTTAATTTCAAAAATGCTTAATTGATACTAAAAAACTAAAAAATATTGCATGCAAGTATACTAAAGTGCTTTATACATATGAAAAAAATATCCTCGTGCAAATTCATCTAACTTATGAATGGGCAATTATGATACATCCAGAATGATACTAAGCGACAAACCTAGTGATAAATGTGTCGAGTATATATCAATAGTGTGCCAATAAAACAAGTTAGCATTTATGTTTATGCCTAGGCACTCGAACCAATCAATCATGCAAATATGACACATCAAACATAATTAAGGCATATGATACATGGCATGTAAATATGACACATCAAACATGAATCAACCAATATAGTATGAATATCAAACAAATGTCCTAATTATCCTCTTCAAGCAATTACAAATAAATCTTAAAAAACATACTCACAAGGGAGAATCTAACCATTCTTCCCCCATTTCATTCTTCTCCCATTCCTTGATATAAAACAATCATTTTGAAATCCAAAATATATTGGGCCCAATTTGGTTAACTAAATACTTTTTTGGAATCCATTTTCTAGCCACCTCTTTGCTTTCTTAATGGCATTCCTAGAAATGTACATTTGATTTGTTGTTTGGTTGACTTCTAACAATTAATGATGCATTAGTCTTTTCCTTAAATTTAGATTTATATTCTAAGCCAGCTTTGTCACAATTTATCCTTTAGCTTCCTATGATCATGTCAAGGTATTTGAAGCCATTTTTTTACTTATTTCTTAAGGTCATTTTTATTAATCTTAGATTTATTTAATGAATTAGTTAGAGTGGCAATAGAATGAAAAAGTTCTTCTACAACGGAATAATCAACTTTACATTGTTTTTGAGTGATGCTCCCCTTTCACTAATGTTTATCTCCTCAATGCTAGAGCTTACCACCAAATTGTCCTTTACCATAAGAGCTAGATATTTCTTCTCCATTGCCTTTCTTCTTCTTCAAAGAATGATGTGTTGTTCCAAGTAGCTCCAATTGCCCCCTTCTTTCTATCTCAACTTGAGACAATTGATCTTGAAGTGACCTACTACATAGCAATTAAGGCTTGTAATTACTTTCTTCTTTTGCTAGATTATTCTTCTATCCTTGAGCAATTTTTTTTTATTTCACTCGTGCTCCATTTTTTATCCTTCTTCATTTCCTACCTCATATGCATGCAATTTGAGTTTCTTCATCACTTTCCAACAATGAAGAGGATGATGATAATGATGGTGATGTAGAATTATACTCTTTACTTTGTTGTTTTGCTACAAATGTAATTCCCTTGTCTAATGTGCTTAGCCTTATGCAATTGCATGGTTGCAAAACATATCCTCCAATGAAATGGCTCATAGGTCCTTTGATTTTGTGTATGCATCAACACTTGAAGTTCATTGTAGCATCTTTAAAAATCTATGACGAGCATTTCTTATAATATCTCGGTTATTGACTTGTTTCATAGGTCTTTCACGCATTTGTATTTTTCAACTTTTTTTTGGCTCTAGACTAGGTAAGAAACTCATCAAAGCATATAGTTTTTCCATCAGCTATGTAATGGTTCCTTTTGCTTCTGCATCCATCGATCCATTTTAATGAGCTATCGATCCTTATCCCTTAGTGGCTCATATCCCAATTGCTCCATGTCGAAGGCCTTTCCATCCACGTGATGCAATGTGCAAAAAATTCTCCCTCAACTTAGGTGGATAAAATTGAATTCTTGATAGTCACTCATTTTCTCTTGAATTCAATTTTATCCATCTTGAAATCTCCCTCAACTTCTGCATCCATCTATCCATTTTAGAAACTCCTTGCTTACTCAGTAGACTATAACGAGTCTAATGCATTGCCTCTAAATAATTTTACTATTATCACCCCTTAAAGGGTGAAAGATAATAAGGTGGGATAGTTCTACAAACAACGCTCAAGCCTTGACCCGACTAATGAGATTTCACAAGTTATCATATGTTTGACCTTAAACAAGGATTTCATTTGCAAATAATCCTCATCTGTAACCTCTTCTTAAGATATGAATCGAATGTAAGAACCTCTCTCACCTCTTCTTAAGATATGAAATGAATGTAAGAAGAGAGTAAATTATCAAAAGCCTAAGATGTTGAAGCCTTCAACCCTTATCAAGCTCTTGGATCTTTTGGGGGACTTGCTCCACTTGAGCATAAAGAATTTGTGATGTAAAATTTCGTGTCCAAAAACTATCCAAGAGCTTTTATTCAAAGACTTCAATATTCAAATATTTTTAGAACTTCTGGCCACTTGGCTACTAAAAGGTCGGTCAACTAACAAATTGATTGGACTCGGGATATAATCATTTTGGTCACCCCAGAAATCACATCTCCAAATCCACTGAGCTCCTCTCCATGCTCTAGTGGTGGTAACCTGATACAAGCAAGACCTTGACCCAAGCCTCTAGCTTCAAGTACACCAAGTCAGCTCAAGTGTGGCAAACCAATCCAAGACAAGCTCTCAAATATGAGTCCACAACTCCAAGTCTAATACTCAATCTAAGTTTCCAACTCTCAAATCCACCGAACTCGCACTTGGACTTCAATGAAGTAACACGATCTAAGCCAAGCTCTCAAGCACATGATCTCCATGATCACCACCTCCACAAGACTGAGTCCATCAAACTCATCATTCCACTCAATCCAAGTCTCCAACCTCGAGCACATGATATCTATGATCATCAAGTCCACACTCAATCTCATCAAGTCAACAAGCTCCTCAAGTATCATGTGCACTATCCAGTTGTATCATCACGACTATTTGCATACTAGATATGCAATAACAAATCACAAAACTTAAACCATATCATCAACACATTGAAATGATATGGTTACTTCCAACACATTGAAATAATGTGGTTACTCCCAACAAGAAGTAAGCATTATTTCCTGAACAAAATGAACAATCTTGATAAGTACAAAATGAACAAGTTGCCATGGGTTTTCTGTGGTAAAGCCAAAGGAACATGATTTGCAGGCTAGGCTGGCTAGCTGCAACAAGAACCTCACAGATCAATCTCTAATTGACTGGTTGCATTCACTAATCAAATTTAGGGAAATTTTCATAAAGAATGACCAGAAGCCTATTGGTATTGCCACAGTTTTGAAATCTACAAGAAAGCACACTAGAAAAGAACACAAAGATTGCCCTTCATGTCAAAATAGTAAAATTTCATTATGTCACTCAAGTTTCGAATGGTAGAAGAAGAAAGCCTATGATATTTCTTGAACCTACTGAACGCTCACCTCAGCAAGAAGGTAAAAATAAAAGGATAAAAGATTAAAATTGTGATGCATTTGTTATCATGCACATTGAACTGCTGCTCCCACACAGCCAATGAACCTTTGAATGGTGAAAAAAGGTATTGTTTTCCTGTACATTGACACAAACGTGCAGCCAAAGATATGAAGCCCCATAAAATATATGTGCAAGACCCCTAAAAGACACTGACATTGTTCTAATAACTAAAGAAAACATTCTAGTAGTACACCATAATCAAATGCACTTGACCACTGGGATGAATAATCCTATGTGCAGATCTAGAGACCCTAGATGCAAATAAAATAGTCAAATAGTTCAAGTCCTGCATGATGTTGAGGAAGAAGCAAAAACAGATAGGCGCTAATCTGTGTTGAAAATTGGTAATGAGGATTATCAGGTGCCCCAAATTCCTACAGTCCAAAAGGATAGAACACCTTAATTAGTTTACACAAACCAGTGCCACCATGAACGCAGAGGAATTATCTTTCTGTCACCGGAATGCTGACTATCCTGGAAACCAGGCTCCTCAACATGGAATTTGAACTCACAAAATCAATTCAAGCCTTGAATATTTAACTCAAACATTGACTGATAAAAATTACTTTCATTTTTTATCAACCAAAAAAACAAGGTCAAAGCTGAATCCATAATTAACTATTTGAGCAACTCACATTATAGCCACCTTGATCAATAAAATTCTTCACACGAGTTACAGTTCGAGAGATATCTTTTACTTCTTCAGAAACCAGAACTTTCCAGTTTTTGTTCGTTGGATCTGCCAAGTCAACTTCATAAGCACCGCAAGATTTGAGCAGTAGATTTTTTCCCGTTGATAATATAGGAGATTCCATACCAGCTGCAACAGTCAACATTTGAAGTTTTCTTCGGTGACAATTTAGATATACCTGAAGATCCATCTGTTCTGTCTTTTCACATGCTGAAATAAGAAGATTTAGTGCAGATAACTCCATAGGCATATTTCTATCTTTTTCTTTCAGTGGACCAAACATAAAATCCAGATACACCTCTTTAGTAGAAAGCAGAAGAGGAGAGAGCATATTCATGCATTCCATGAACATTCCTTTATCCATCATTTCATCAGAAGATTTCCCTAGTAATGAGTCCAATTTCAGTAAGTTAATTTCATGGAGGATTCTATCAACAGTTATTAATCTCATGAGCTTGCAATGAGGAAGAAAGACAAAATCAGAAGCCTCTTCCAATTTCTTATTATTCCGCAAAAGTGTCAAACAGATACAGAATTCATTGAAGGCTTTTGTCTTGGAATCTTCAAAAAGGGAGAGTCTACCACTTAGCCAGAAGAAACGCACCCAAAAAGCAGTATCATCTGTTATAGTAGAGCTATGCTCATTTTTTCCTTGCAAGAGAGAATCACCTAAGTTTGCTTCTCCTACACTTCCAGGAGTGTTTGATAAAAGCATACTTTGTTTCTCAACCTTTTCATCTGCAAGCGATGATCCTCCTTCAATATCATTCATCTCCATCATAGTTTGGGTATTGCTGAAATGATTGTCTGTGCCAATTAAGTCATTTGTACCATCAAAAACTACCAACTCAATAACTTTGCAAAGATGATAAGAAGCCTCAGAAAGATACTCCAACTGTTTTGATCTGTTAGCAACCCACGATCCTAGGTCATAGTATATCTCAGCAAGAAATAAGCTGCATAATGGAGACCGATCCTGACCCCAATTTCTAGTCAACTTTTCTAATTCCAGCAACTTGACAAAACTATCCTGAAAAGGAATATGCTTGTAGGCAACCTCTTCCAACAACAAATGAACAACATGATGAGCACCAGAGTTTTTGGAAATTTTATATACAAATTGCACAACATCCTTATGTTCAACTTCAGAGTTATAAGTGGCATAGTCAGGGGAAGTGCTATCAGAAGTGAATGTACAAGGTTGATCTTCAATTCTTGACCTTCGTAAGACAAAGGGCTCCAAAATCTGAAAGACAATATTTGCCTGATTTTTACCACTGGCTTCTGATTCTTCTTTACCTGATTTCCGACTTCTAAGCCTTTCAATTCTTGTGCTTCTCCTTTCCTGGGGATGTTCTCTATCTGTACTGCTATCTTTTTCTTTGACTATTGCTGTTTTCTCCAGGACATGGAAACCCAGTGATGCAGATCCACCAACAAGAGACAAGCCTTGATCTTTCCCTTTAGCAGGATCAATAGTAATCTCTGGAAATTCATTCAAGTGAATATCTATCTTCGCATCGGCAAACCTACCCATGCTCTCAATGGTTTGGATTCCAAAGCTCCTACAATTAGAGGTTCCATCACCAAATAATCCTTTTCCAGGCCTACTAGAAAACTTTTCATTTCTTCTGCAATCATGATCATCCATAAACCCCGACACAGAATCTTCAGTAGCTGACTGATGAAAAATGCCTAGGATTGCATCTATAAGGGCTGACCATGTTGCTCCAATCAACTGCAGTTCTATGGCTAGCTTGTGTTTTTTGCATTTACTAATATTGCTAATTTCATTGTCTTCCAATTTTCTTTTCTCAGGAAATTCAAGTCTAACATGTTTGGGTTCTAGCTTATCAATACCACGAGTTGCAAATGGCTTACCATTGACGGGCTCTGAATCCTCAATAGTCTTCTTGGCATGCAAAGCGCGAGAATGTGATGGCCAATGTCCAAGTATTAGATTTGCTACAGCAAGGCATGCAACCTCATCCCCAATGGCTATCAGTACCTCAAGTAATTTCTCCATGCAGTTCCCTAAACCAATTACAATCATATTGGAAAACAAAATATAAATCTAGAACAAACTGATACATACATTGAACCTCTATCTACAAGGAGCATCATGTAGCCTTACAATTATTAGGGCTGCATAATAGTCCTTGCTCAAAGGCCCATCTTGAAGTGCTCAACAAACCCATTTTGCAAGATAACGTTCCCAGGTGATTCCAAACAACTGAGTCAGTCTCATCAAGTTCAGTAGCTTGGAGATAGCAGTGAAGTGCATTCTCATAATGCACAGGGCCTAGTTGAAGGAAGACAGTTGCAAGATTCTTCAGTGACAAGAATCTGCAGTAAATAAATCATCAGAAAAACAATGATAACTATCCATAAACTTTAAGTCCTCGAATGCAATCAATGTTAACACCACCACCCCCCCCTCCACACACGATGACAAAAGGTGAAACGCTCACCCCCAGCGCCCCCGCCAGTCCGTCCCAGGACCAATATGGAGGTAAATCACGGGGACTAGTCTAGCTAGCCTGAACAGTAACCAGTGCATGGGAGAGGGCAGGAACCTGGCTACTAGCCAGGATTTGACCCTCAGACCTCATGATGGCAACACCCCATGCACTAGCCAGCAGTCCATCCCGTGGGGACTAGCACAATATAATCAAGACACTAGATGTAGTGATGAAGATTGGTGACTACTCTTTGTAACGGATGCTAGCTTCTTTCTTTGGAAATCTAGTTTCAAAAATGTGTGTTGATCATCTTATCTTGTTAAAATGCTTTTTGTATTATTTTCCTATTTACAGGTTGAGTTCATGCCAAAATTTAGTGTCCGAGGTGTGTGGCAAAGATGGTGTGATTCATACCCTAAAGATGGAAACACAGCAGAAGATCCAATTACTGTCTTTACAGGGGTAAGGGTACATAACTAATCATATATTTTGAAGAATATGATTAAAAAAATGTTACATTTTTCAAATTCTCGGAAAATTGTCAGAACTAGTATACTAGATGGATCAAATTTTACTGAGAACAACAAAATTTGATTAAAGTTAAGGTAAAACAATGCTAAGGATGAAATAGTTACTGCTGTTTAAGAGCAATAAGTTCTTGGGCTTATATTCTGTTGTAATTTTGACTTAATTACACGATAGGGCATGTAGATGAAGTTCAGAAATTAAGTATCATATTGTTGATTGTAATGTTTTGGCCTGCAACCAGAAACAATCAATTTTTACTATGAGGTCATATCTTCAGTGCAAACATCTTCAGTACGATATCTTTAGCAACCAAAAGGGCCTAAGGAAACTTGTGAAATTCTGTATGTAAACAAAATGTGAGGTAGAGAGCCCTTCAATAGGATGTGTAGTTTCTTCACTTAGAGTGTCTAACTTTATTTTAATGCCCTCTTTTTAAAAAAAATCAATGGACTCATGTGAATTAAAATGTGTTTGTGGTAGGTCTGATTCAGAATCTTTTACTTATCTATTTCATGTGCATTGTGGATTTTCAGGTTCCAACTATGTATACCAGGCTACTGCAAGGATATAAAACAATGGATCCTATTCAACAAGAGGCAGTTGCTTCTGCGGCTAAACAACTGCGTCTAATGGTAAAGTGATTACCATTAGGATGCAATTTTTTCTTCTTTTTTTTTATAAAATTTTTAAATGTAATTACTGAACTCGATAATTTAGGAAAAAATGCACACTATTTTGCCAACTGTAAATGCAAACAAAAGCTATGAATCTGCCTAAAGTGACTCATGCATACAAATTTTTTTAATGCAATACTGTTGGGTTTATTGCATTTGCATTCAAAAATTGCATTTAGGAAAAGCACTTTTTGATAAAGTGATTGTATGAAAGTAGTCCCGTGTTTGATAATCTTGAAATCTTAGTAAATTCAATGTTTCATGTACCAATCTTGAAATTCTATCAAGTAGCACAGTACTGTTGTAGTGAATTTAACCTGATCATGGCACTAGACATCTCTGGTAAACATAATAAGATAGGTATGGTAATCAATATTTGACAGCTCCTTGATTGACAGCATCAATATTGGCATCAGAATTAGAGTCAGAAATTTGAAAAACTTAGGTATTGCCATTATGGAAGAATCAGCAAAAAAAAATTAAAATCATAAATATTGTGAAAATTACAAGATTACAATTTTAATCAATTTTTATTTTTATTAACTCAACTTTAATTAAGATAATTAATTTTAGTTGAGTTAACTTCAGATTTAAAAGTCGATTTAAAATAATTCTAACTGTAGTTAGACAAATTAAAAAGAATTTGATGTAATTTAAGCAAATCAATCTATGATTAAAATCTGATTGATTAAATTAAATAAATCAAATTTAAAGCTGATATAATGTAATTTCTGATTTAAATTATTGTTTAATCCATTATTTAATCATTTTGAATTAAAATTTGTTTAATTAAATAAATTTAAAAATCTGATCAAAGTCAATTTAAATTAATCTAATTCTGATTTAATCAAAGCTTATTTAATTTCATTAATTTTAGTTAATTAATTTAAAAATTCTATTTAAACATATGAAGTTGTAATTAAATTAATTAAGGCAAAAGTGTGATTTAATTTAATCAATATGATTCTCAATAACAAAAAAATTATCTTATTATTAATAAATTAATTATTTTAATTATTAGCATTACTCAAAAGTCTGACATAAAACCCTAACTTACCTATTTATGTTTCCATGCCTTGAACAAACAAGACTTCTCCATACACCCCTAAACTCTCATGCTTCGGTACTAATAGTTTCTACAACTGTTCCAATCAGTTCCCACGACATGGCTTGTGAATCATGTCCTCATTAATCGTGCTTGTTATTCTTGTTTTTTTTTTTCACCTTCCCTTTCAGTAGAAGCATGTAGATAAGATCTCTTGCTTTGAGACTTTAGCATTATCAATTGGATTCTAAAAGAATAGACAGTGAATGTTAGAATAGCTTAGTTCAATTTGTACTTGCAGTACATTGTATGATTGCCTTGGTCCTTTTATTTGGATTTTTTCATATAGGTTTGCTCTTTTATGACACAAACACTCCAAGATCAAGTTTTCTATAAGTTTTTCTCTTTTCTGTGTTCGCATGTTTATTTTAAATTGGAATAAAAACAGTGATATCAATTGGGAATTTACACAAGTTTTCATCTAGATGTGCGGTTCTTCGGCTCTTCCATATCCTGTTATGAAACAATGGGAAGTTATTACAGGTCATCGTCTACTAGAACGCTACGGAATGACTGAGGTTTCTCCTTCATATCCATTCTCCCTTTGTATCTTCGACCTATTATTGGACTCTTTAATAGATGATTTAGTCTATGTCAGTTGCGCTAAGCTTATTAATGCCAAGAAGTATAAAATATGGTTTGTACTGATTATTGTTGTGCTTTATAGTTTGTTATGGCACTATCCAATCCTTTGCATGGTGCACGAAAGGGAGGCACTGTTGGGAAACCGCTTCCTCGAGTTGAGGTATGTGAAATATTAGGTCCGACATTAAAGTACTTCATGCCTCACTATATTACAAGAATGTCATGCATGTTCTATTAAGTTTATAGAGTTGCTTGCTGTTTTTAATTTTTGAGCCAGAATTGGAACTCTTCGCTTACTGCAATTGGAAAAATTATCTAACTTAATTTGATGTAAACTTGTACGAATGGTATCTTTAATACAAAGTTTGAGCAGAGTTCCTAATTTTTAAAGTTGCTCAAAGTTATAACCCTCTAGCAGATATTGTTTTACATATATTCTGTTTATCTTTCAATTCAAGCTCTTTTCTGCAATTATCCGGATTATGCTTTCCTTAAGATTTTTCAGTTTGCTCCCGGTTGTGCTCTTCTAGTTATGAAAATTACTGACTTAGCAATACTTTGTTGCTTAATTAGCTTTTGCCTAGCAAGCTAAGTAGATATTGCTTAACTATGGCTAGTGTTATAATATTTTTAAGAAAATTTATACCAAACAATTTGAACATAACTCTGGTTGCACCTGTGTAGGTCAAGATTCTTGCAGAAGATGGTCGTCCTGTTGGTGCAAAGGGAGTGGGAGAGCTTTGTGTAAGAAGTCCCTCTCTGTTCAAGGAATACTGGAAAAAACCTGAGGTGTGATCAGTTTTAGCTCTTCTTTTGATCAAAGTAATATATTGGTTCTTCATGCCTGCTGATAAAGATGCAGTTCCACTATAAGCAATCTGCTAGTTATTTCTTTTGTCCATATTCTGATATTTAATATAGTTATCATAGAGTATCCATGATTGCCTAATCTCATATGAGCTGCTGGTACAACTCAAATTATTAGGAATACCATATTTTAAGTCATTGGAGTTTGCTCTTTTCCTGCATTTCGGTTTTGGATCCACTACCAGAAAATATTATGAGCTACTTAATGTCTTCATTGTGAATAATATTCTCTATTGAACATGAATAATCAAGTGGTATCCACAAACCTGTTTGCTTCGATAAACCATAGTTTGAGGATGTTCTGTACAACTTTCTGTGGTTCTTTTCTGTTGCCTTAAGAATCATTCCATTCTTTCTCTTCTATCCACTATCTTTCCATGGGGACATCTCATCGAAGTTTATCTTTTGTTGATGGCTATGCTATAAGTTGCCACCTGCTGAACGTATATTATCACCATGTTAAGCCAAGGAGATTTGAACTAGTAGATTGAATTTACTTAAAAAATGTAATGACTAATCATGTTTTCTTGTAGAAGTTTTGAACAAAGCAAACAATAAGCTTGACTAACAGTTTTAGATACTTTGCCTGTAATTGACTTTACCCTTTGTTTTTCTCATCTTTTGATTTAGGTAACAAAGGATTCATTTATTGATGATGGATTCTTCAAAACTGGAGATACAGTCACAGTGGATGAAGATGGATATTACATAATTTTAGGACGTAAGAAGCTATTGATCCATGCATTTAATTTTATTTCTCACTTTCTTACTTTTCGAGTTATCATTGCTTATCACAAGAAAGGAGTGGCATATACACTAGAAATTCCATGAAGTGAATGAGTTTCTCTTGGCCTTTTGTTTCTTTGTTATGTAGCCATGCTACAATGGCAGCATAAGTTGAGAAAAAGCTCAATGAATATTTATCAGTGGCACTGTTTTGCACATCATGATCAACTTAATTCAGTTGTGATTTTTCTTCTGATCCACTATATTTCTTGGAGCTGAGGATCATGATGCCATGCTTTATCAAATGACAACAGAAATTTTGTCTTACCATAGTTTAATTGAGAATAATAGGAATGAATATCAAGAAACACTATTTTATACCAAATATAAATCAATTTTGCTACTTACCTATCTTAATTGCACATTTCAAAAATCACTATTTGCTTGAAAAGAGAGTCAAAGTAATTCTGAATTGCATTCTAAATGCTGCATTTGTCAATATGCAGTTGAAGTAAGTCAAATAATTCTGGATTGCAGTCTAAATGCTGCATTTGTCAATATGCAGTCTCGGTACTACATTCTTGACACATATACCATAGAAAATCCTTGGACGTTGCCACATGAATGGTAGACAGTCTCAAGCATAAACTTGATGTTCTCAACCTGTTTCCACCTGTTAATTTGCTGTATTGTCATTGAAATTTCAGAAGTGTGCCATGTTAAAGAAATTTTTTCTGTGAAGCACTTTGGGCAGTGTAAACCAGTAATTTTTGTTAATCTTGACAAAAAAATGTTGTTTTAGTTTTTTTTCTTCATATTGATAACAATTGACATGCAAGTCAAGTAAAAAGTGTTATAGCATATTTCTAAGAGAAACTCTAAGCCTACCCTTCTGTAAAGATCAGCATCCGTTTTTACTCTTTCCAGGTACTAATGCTGATATTATGAAAGTTGGTGGTTATAAGTTATCAGCACTAGAGATTGAAGCGGTTCTCTTAGAGGCAAGTAAATTTTACATATCTTGAATAACAATAGTTTGCTTCAATTTGAAACGTACATAAACCATCTTCCTTTGTAGTGCATCATGCATCTCCTACATCTTGTGTTTTTGTACTTCTAAGTTCAAATCATCAAAGCGTTACCTTGCTATTGTGTTTATATGATATGTTACAGAAGTGTTGAATAAAATTATATCATTGCAATCAGAGAAGAACAGAGCACTCATATATATTGGCTCTCACATATCACCAAATAACATAATAATTTATACAAGGCTCAGTATTGAAAATCTTGATATGTGGTTGAATCGTTGTGCTCGGAACTAAACATTGGCATCTCCAACTCTTTCTTTGGCTTTTTTCTAATGTCTTTCCGAGTACCCTCCTGCCTCCTCCTCCACTTCTTTTGTCACTGTCACCACCATGCTGCCAGCTTAGTCGCCATTGCTACTATGTTTCCATGTGAGTCCCGCCTTTTTTTTCCCGGATTACACACTTGATAAGTGCCACATGTGTCAGCACGAACACAAAATCATTCTTGGCCGGACCAAAATTGTTTATGATGCTGAGATTATAAACTTGGGTGAGACAATACATTAACTCAAAAAACCACATATTGCTATTAGTTTGACACTCCCATTAAGATGTAACATGGATCAACACTAACATAAAAATCTTAATATAGTAAAATAAGACTGACTAAAATACTTGATGGAGATAACAAAGACGCAACACTAGTGCCATAGTTGAGAAACTTTAACGATGCAATGGTCTGGACTGAGGTTGGTGATGATCTTTGAAAGAGACCTTAACTGAATTGATATATCTTGAAAGAGTTGACAAAATCTTCTTTTTAACACCCTCAAACTAAAGACGCTGCCAGATATTGTCATTTATGAAGAAGTTTCTAACTGTGAAGGGTTGCTTAGAAAGTTAGTTAAATAATTCTATTATCTATTCCTTGTGACAAGGAGTTTATATTGAGACAGACTAACATCCAATATTATTCCAAGAGATGAGATATCAAAGAGGAGAGTGCGAAATGTTCTCTAGAGAGTAGAAAGAGGATATTGGGAGAGAGAATATGAAAAACCTATATCTTTTAAAATTTCATTCAAAGAAGAGAGATAAAAGTATCACAAACAAAGTGTAGAATAACGTTCAGCATTTACTCTAAGAGCAGAGAAATAGGTGAGAAAACTGAATTATTGATATTTTACTCTACGAGTGGTGAAGATATTAGGAGACAGTAAAGTTTGACATCCACTCTGAGAGAGATATTGAATTACAAACATTAACTAACTACATTTTAGATCATGTAGATAATTTACCAAAAGATGCCTGGAAGACCAAAAAGTGATGGCAAAATGAAGAATCTAGCAGCACATCAACTTGAATTATGCTATTTCAGAACTTTGGCTTCCAAAATTTGGAAATTTCTAGTCACTCAAGATGCCTCTCTTTTTAAGGGATTTTACTTTTAAAAATCTGATTCACCTTCCTATTTTGTACTTTCTTTGTAAACAATTGTGCCTTTTCCTTTTTTACGCAACGCTACTTGTTCATTCAAAGATGTGTTTATTGGATAAATGCTTTTCTTGCTTCCGTAACTTGGTATTGTTGCACTAACATTAGTTTTCTGCTTTATTCTCCAGCATGAGGCTGTGTTAGAATGTTGTGTTTTGGGCTTACCTGATGAGGATTACGGGGAAGTTGTGAGTGCGGTAATTGTGCCTCACACAGATACAAAGAGAAGCGCAGAGCAAGAACTAAAGCCAATTATTACACTAGAAGATCTACGTAATTGGGCCAAGGAGAAACTAGCTCCATATAAGGTACTTGTCCTAGAGTAATGCAGTGCTTAGCATTTTCTGTCTACTCTGTCATAAGCATTCAACAGGTTGCTTACAGCTAAAAGACATTTTAAGTACATCAGAATAGATCCATAGTACAGCAGTAGGATTGCCGTTATAGCTTATGATTTTAAATAGATGCAGCCTATTTCTTATTGATTTATATTCGTTGCATTCATTCAGCTACCAACAAAGCTGTTCTTATGGGATTCTCTTCCTCGAAATGCTATGGGAAAGGTTAGTATTCTCCCTATTGAGTTCCTTGCGATTTTATTTGTGTGTGAATATCCACAATAAGCTGTACATTAAAATTCTCCAGGTAAACAAGAAAGAGATAAGGAAATTACTAGAACAAGAACCATGATCAGACTGACTCACTTACGGTGGTTGATGCTGGAGTATAAGCATAAGTATAATCAAGAAGATTACTTGCTTGCTCCATCAAATTATCTAGCTACCCAGGGGGGTTATTTTCTTAAATAAATCTCGTTACGAGTGAACCATGTATTCTTATATATTTATGGTTGGCATCCAGGAAAGCATCTGTATCCTCCAAGTTTCTTTATGCCACCAGGAATATTAAAAGAAAATAAAAAACACATAATATTTCTGTAATGTATGATATTACCAACCATTCCATTTTCAAATTGATCTATTTGTGTTCTCCAAATGATTGCTTAATTTCCATATAATCTGCATCAACAATTGGAATTGGAACTTTTTCCTGGGCAACTGGACATAAAAGACCTTGGAATTGAAGGGACAGAAGGGTAGATATGTCGTCCCATCACTCTCACATTTGTCCGTGACATACTGATTGTCTCTTTTTGTGTGCATTTTTGTTTGATTTTTGATATACATAGAATCTTTTGTGGCTTCATTCTGCGAGAGTGTTGCAGAACAGGAAAACAATAAGAAGAGAACCAATAGAACTGTAGCTGAAGCCTGAAGGGCGTCAATGGACCATGCTCTGCTGCCTGAAACCAGGACAAACCTCATCGATGAGTTGACTACAATAAAACAGGTCAAGTAAGGATGTCTACTGTTCTACACTACTTGGATTGGACTTATTGGTTGACTCAATTAAACTGCTAAAGCCTGTGCTCAAAGACAAGTCGATGAATGCCTGCAGCATCAATTCTTTCTCCCTCGATGCCCACGAGAAACTTGGTCGTTCTCGTTGTCATTTAACAGCATGTTTCCCGAACTGACTCAGATGCGGGCGGATAATGATAAATTTGAATTTATTAAGTGAATATAAATGACTACCCTATGGGTTTTGGGGGTAAGAAACAACGTATCTTTCATAGATTCTGAAGGATGAGAAGAACAGCAGCTGAGAAATATTTAGTTGGGAGTTGTCTGGCACCCTGTCGGGAAATTAGATTCCTTGTCGGAAGGTGTGCGTGTACTCTTCTCCTAACACTCAACCACTCTCAACGTATCATCTAAACTTCACAGCATATGCATTCATAATATGTACCGCACGCACCTCTAGTTTCTCCTATTCGATTCATTATTCTCCATCTTTGCCTCACGCAGCTGTCTCCAATCTTCCTTGTATAGTTAGTTTCATTTCATGACGCCGCCAATGGAGCACGACTACATGGGCGTCGACGACACCGAGCTCCGGCTCGGCCTGCCCGGCTCCAACGGCCGGGTGGTGGTCGACGGAGGCGCAACCGCCGGCCTCACACTGGGCGGCTCGAAAAGGGGTTTCTCTGACGTCATACACCGGGCTTCCTTCTCTGAGGCAGCAGGGGAGGACGCCGGTGGAGCAACCAAAGCGGCGCCGCGACCGCCTCCGGCGAAGTAAGTCCGCTTCCCCTAGTTCTACTAGTTTTGTCATATCGCTGCTTTATGAAGTTGATCTTCTCTTTGAGGACTTCTTCATGTTGACTGTAAGTTTAAGCTATTGGGGTTGTCAATTTTTCTGATTCACGCTGTACTTATTAAATCCGTTTGTTTGAAATTCAGGTTTAGATTCATGCTGGTCAAAAAGAATAAAAATTATTTTTTTGAAAGAAAAAAAAACAAGATTGAAATCCTCGAAAATATATCAAACGAGAGCTTAGAAAGAGGAATAGAAGTGGAATATAAGAGTGTGCAGTGCTGCTTGTAGATGCGAAATTGAAGAAGACCAAAATATTTGTTTTCCTTTAGGTTTATTTTCTCCTTCCTTTTTGCTGTCTTACATGCATCATGTCTAATGAGTTTTATAAAACGAAATCATTCAAAAACTGGTTTCTGAAATTGATTTTTATGATAGGACACAGATTGTTGGTTGGCCACCGATCCGTAGTTACCGAAAGAATACAATCGCATCAAATAGTTCGAAGAACAATGATGATGCCGATGCGAAGCAAGGGAATGAATGCCACTACGTGAAGGTCAGCATGGATGGAGCTCCCTACCTGAGAAAAGTTAACCTCAATATGTACTCCGACTACAAGAAGCTGTCACTAGCACTAGAGAAGATGTTTACTTGCTTCACCTTCGGTGAGCTCTTCTTTATCGACATTGGGACAAGATTAATGTTGTGGAGGTTGTGGGTTGACTTGCTTTTCTTTGTGGTTTTCAGGCCAGTGTGGTTCATATGGAGTGAGTGCTAGAGAGATGACTACTGAGGGCAGAGTGTTGGACCTTCTTCAAGCATCTGAACATACCCTTACCTATGAGGACAAGGATGGGGATTGGATGCTCGTCGGCGATGTTCCATGGCCGTAAGTAAAAAAATCACAGGGAGACTCTTCCTCTAGTTGCTCCTGTTAACATAGTGAATGACCAATTAGTTTGCCCATATTGGTTTCTCTCTATACATCTTTAAAACTGTCTTCTTCTTCATTGCAGTATGTTTGCTGACTCTTGTAGGAGGCTGAGAATTATGAAGGGTTCAGATGCAATTGGAATCGGTAAAGGTAGTCAGGATTTCTTCGAAGAATATCCTGATTTATTATTTGTATGCTATTGTGTTTAATGGTGTTTGTAAATGTGTTGCAGCTCCAAAGGCCATGGAGAAGTCCAGGATCAGGAACTAAGAGCAAGATGTTGTTGAACCCTGAAAGAAGAAGAAATAAAAGCCAGAATTTGTAATGTTCTTCCAGTTTCTATCTTGACTATGAAATCGTTGTTAATGTACTAGCCCTGTTCATCGTATTTCCTAATGTTATTGATCTTGTAGAGTTCACTGTTGAATGGAAATAGTGGTTTTACACTTGAGGACCAGAGTTCTAATTCCAGTAGGAATGAATATTCTGAAGATTGGCTTCTTATAACAATCTATGATTAATGATAAAAGATGATTGAAGTTGACATTTGATCTCGAAGCTCAAGGAATATTAACAAGAAACTAACCAACAGAGCTAATACACAGTAAACAGCTTCTCTTGGAGGAAGTAGGAGATCATTTTATTTTCCTGGAATTGTTGTACATAACTAGTACTTCGTTCCTACCTAAATAAAATGTTTTAGTTAAACATATTGAAGATAACTAATACATTGTGAGGTTTAGTAATCCTGTTATTGGTTGCCCATGCACCCTACAAGGGGCTGTATATACAGATGGTTGCAACACTTGTCTGAATGTCCAGTATGCCCATCTCAGCTTCTCTTTCTGAGCAAATCCTAGTTCATATGCATGCTTGATTTCTTAGCATCACACCTTTGCGAACCTTCCACGTACTCGAGGTTGGTTCTCCGCAAGAACCTTCCTACAAGCGTACTGAGGAAGCACCAAAATATTACAACGTTTTCAGTTGTAGGTTACGCGATATGTAAAACAAAGAAATATGAACTTTATGTGTGTGTGCTTAAAAACACAAACCCATACCTTAATCCTTTTGCTAAAATTTCTTTTGCACTTCTTCTCTCGATACCTGCAAAGTTTTTGCTGTCTTTGTTCTGCTCTGAGATCACTGATGGCTTGCTTCTGCGCGAATGGAGAACATACAGTTGTTGTATTTCCAGTACTGATGTTGCCAAGATTCTGCCTCCAAAATAGATAAATTCAAAATCAACAATTTTGTCCTGAAGAATTAAGAAAGTAATACGAAGATATATATAAATTTTGTTTAAACCTGAATATCTCCTTCGCTGAATGCCCTCCTCAGACCAAATGCAGTTTCGAAGTCAAATCCTTGGAAATCAAGAACGTTCAGTCCCAAAGTGCAATTGGGGAACCATTCCGGTGCACGTAAACATCCAGAACTAACACTTCTCTGCAATGATCCTTCGGTAAGTTTTTCAAATGCGACAACTTCATCCATTTGTGCTATTGCTGCATTTGCGTCTGAAAGTTCTGATATTGAATTTTCAGTTTCTGACTTTTCCAGAAGGTCCTTGCACTCATGGAATACATCTATCAGATAATCATCTTTGAATCTGATTGACTCTGTATCTGCTACCTCAATTGTTTCTGTAGTCGCATATCCAGGAGATATAACAGATATGACATCTGCCGTGCTATCAAGTTCAAGTGTCGGCTCTTCTACAAGGAGTTCTGGAGCTTTGAAGAGATCCCATTCAGCTCCTAGATCATATTCTGAAATAGTAGGAGCTTGCACGGTGCTTCTCTACAATGAAAAACCAACATCTCAGAAGAAGAATTGTCTAATTGCCATAAGGAACACACTAGTTCTACAAATAAAAATAGTTCTCTGCAGCCCTTCCAGAAGGTAGCTTCTGTCAAAACTTAGATGTTACAGTTTTTGCTATAAGATCATCATTTCTGTTTTTCACTTGTCCGGTCGTAGAGAATTCCTTTGTTGTTCTATAAGATCATCATCTCATTGTATGCATCAAATCCCCAAAATCTAGAGAACTATGGGATCTCGCCCAAGAACATCGACAGGGAAAAAAAATCAAAGAAAATTCCAGCCAAGAATATATGGAGAAAATTAAACAAGATGATTCATACTTCATGGCGTTCAAGCAACAAGTCAATGCTTTCTTCGAACAGTAGATTCGAGATCGAAGGCAAGTATATTACCATGTACTCATCATCAGGAATGCTGACATGGTGGGAAGCGGGAAAGATCTCATCCAACAGCTTGAGGCGGCGGCCATGGTAGTTGGCATATGACATGGGCGTCAGCTGAAGCTCAAACATGTTTAATTAGTAGAATCGAAGTTCTACGTGATTCTACTTGTTCATATCTATCACTATAGCACCGGAGGCAGAGGATTCCTGAAGAGAAAAGAAGGTAAGTGCTTAGTATGTACATGGGTGCTCAATATATTATCTCTATATCTCGTCTGTGGTCCTCTCGTATTTCCTCTGCAACTCATAAAAAGAGTTACTTCAACCTAGAATCCGAGGCTCCTAAAACTGTTAATTAGACAGCTAAAAATATAGAGCTAATTAAATGTCAGATGGCTTAATGCTGAAACCAGAAAAACAAAAGGCTGAAAGAGATGATCATTAACATGCATTGATAGTTGGGAATGACAGTTACATGCATTGTCTTAACCAAGTCTACTACTTCAGCGACTGAGTATTGCAGAATGAGAGAAATGTTATTGAATCTGACACAACGAGGCCTGCCTGAAGCCATAGGCATACTTCCAACACAGCACATATATTAGAACATAAACAAAAGGACGGACATTACCTCGAGTCGACCAGTTCAAAAGAATGATTCAGATTCTTTCTATGGCTTCAATTATTCTCCTCCTATGAATTGGGCAAAATAGTGGGAGCAGTGAATGGATCTTGCACAGTGACAGGCATTATTGTTACCACCTTTACTGAGGCTGTGTGTGTTGGCAACTGGCAAAAGCATGAACCTAATGTTGCACCTGTGGATCCTCTGATTGATGATATTATGTACGTCAAGGTTGCCATCAGACTTGCTTCTAAAACTACTGATTGTGTTATTGGTGCGCCTCTGCTGCCAGTGCTGTTCTTGCTATCTTTAAACTTCCACTGAAAACATGTAAACCATTGATTACTTGTTACTTTCTGGTGGCATGGTAGCATTAAGGCGAAATATTCATTTTCAACATCCATGAAAAAAATAAATCATAAAATTTAATTTATTAATCTAAACAATGATTAATATATATAAAAAAAATAAAAACATGACTCATTACTTTCTCGTATTCTGAAATAGAATCGTTGAAAGCTCCAGTTTTCTTTCAAAACTTAAGTTGCCGGGAGCTGAGAGAGTTTGGACCCACCAAGAACAATGGTTTGAGGCCGTATCCCACTCCCACTCCGACACCTATTAGATCGATGGAGACCGCAGTATTGGTCTTAGGGAATCTTTTTATCTCCTTGGATGACGCATCTACTCATCATTCTAGTTGGAACGATTGTCTTCACGGAATAATTAATTAATTAATGGATAATAAATTTATTAAATAAGAATAAAAATTAATTTTTAATAATTGTATATTTTTTTAAAAAAAATAATAATTTATTTTTAATTTATTTGATTGTCAACTTATAAATTAATCTCATAATTTATATCATTTTATATAATTTAAAAATGAATTATGAAAAACATCTTAAATGATTAAATGAATGTAATTATTTTTTATTATAATAATTGAAACGATTTGACAAACCACTTAGATCCTCCAATGAAAACAAATCACTTAAATTTTATTCCTTTTTTATTTTTTTCACAAATAAATAATTTGATAATTAAAAAATATATTTCCACAAGTTTTTTGACGGTAGGCAGGCTAACTAGACATAGCATGCCAGTATCAGCAAATAAAATGAAAGATTTTACATAGAATTTGTGGGTCAATTATTTTGGTTTTTAAAACTCGCGAGGAACTCATAATCTTCAACTTTACTTTGAACTTGGGTCATTTTTCTTGGCAAAATTTGACAAGCTTGGCAATTTGACTTCTCAAATACATCAATTGCCTCTTAAAAACACACAAAGTTCAAATCCACTAGGGGAAAGAATTTAGGTGAAACTTCCAGCATGAGTTACGAAAGCATCTTGAGCAGATCGAATAAGCACAAAATACAGCAGGATCTCAGCTGCAGAGGCTTGGCATGCAGACTCCAGCATCATTGTTCTGTTGCTCCTTCCATATCCTGCCGGTGACCCTCAGTTTCAGCTCTTTCCGATCACCACCGGAAAAGAAGAGAGCCATGTTTCTCTGAATGATGAGACCGTCGTGACTGTCCCGGACTTTGCGGTGACTATCGCGAATACTTCGGGGTGTACCTTCCCATATTAGCTTCCTTCCATTGGCCCCAACCTCGACACTGTAGCTAAAGTTCCTTGCTTCATTCTCATCTCCCATGAAGCGCAGAAATGCCATGTACACGGGAGCCATTCCCAGCTGGAAAGCCTCGAAGTGCAAGCAGAAGTAATGACCAAAACAGTTAAATACCTGAATAGAGAAAGCAAATGAAAGTTTAGCATGGAAAGATACAGAAGAGCGACAAGTAACCATGAGGCTACCTCAGGTTGATTTACTTATAAAACTGAAATGAGAACTCTAATATGGTTTAGAGTGAATTTAACTTCAGAACAATTGAGTCTAAAATAAAGTAGATAAGCACCATATTTCTTATTTACTGGGTTAGATTAAGTTCACGCAACTAAAAAAATCTGAAGTCTTAGTAGTCATGAGTTAGCAAACTTACAGTCAGCATCCATGTAGCATTTTCGACCTCTCTAGGGTTGGATTTGACATATCTATGATTAAATGTGCAACCACTGTGCATATCTACTTTGTGGTCATCTCTTAAATGTGAAACCAGAAAAGGGATATCCCCCACAACTGAGCATTCAGATCCAGCATAAGGGCAATTGTAAGGCCTATAACTGCACTGGGCTTCATGCTTCAGCTTGCTGTAGTACGGGAAGATTTCAGGGCAGCCAAGTGAATTATATTTGCAAGGAAGCTCAAGTGACTCGGCTACTTTTTCCAACGCTAAGCACCTAATGTCTCCAAGCTCCTGCCGACAAGTAGGGCACCGGTTGTGCACCCTTGCTTTGCAGGTGGAACAGATTGTATGCCCATTTTGACACTGAAAAAGTAAACTACTGTGAGTCTTGAGAAACAATGTTAATGTGAATGCAAAGAATGCAGCGTATGCTCCTTCAAATCATAAAATTATGGTTTGATATAAGTGCATTTCAACCTGTAAACTAGAGAATTGGTCTTGCTTGCTAACAAATTATGCATATAAATTGGGTATGTATTCTCAGATCTAATAATGTTTGTTAGCTCTTGTTATTATAAGAAGTGACCATAATTTCAATATGGCATATAACTCCGGTTGGACCAGAGACTATGAATTGCACTATTTTTACAGATTCAGATTAAAAAGGATTCAAGTAATAAATGAATTTAATAGATCATGCGACCTATGCAAAAACAAACACGCATATCTTTAGTGAAAATGGAATATTGGAATCCCATATAAATTATGCACACAACAAGAAATGATGAATCGATTTACAAGAATCAAAGAATTCTTTGTGCCTTCAGCTTTAAGTAAAGTTAGAGTTGTAAAGGCTTCCTAATGACCATTGTCAAATTACAGCACAAAAGGAACAGAGGAATTATGATGCCAGCTCATGTTACGTGGATTGTTTGTTTTCATATTCTTAATTCTTTTCACAAGGTCTGTAGGTCTGAGCCAAGACTAGGTATCAATGAAAAGCCTAAATCTTAAATTCTTTATCAGTTGCAATAATTCATACAACCAATCAAAATCATGATGTATGTCTATGACTAACAACAATGAAGACCATAAAAACAAGATCTCAGTTTTTGAACAACTAGAAACATAGTTCTGGAGCATCAAAGAGAACCACAACTGATCAATAAAATTCTACAAACGCACAGCAACTATTAATTACCATAGAACCCATAAACCATCATGCGTATAATTGAAAAATAAATTCTGTGATAGAATCAATTTTTCTAGCAGCCACCAGTCAATTGCATAACGAGTCCAAAAAGGTAATAATATCAAAATACACACAAAAAGTTCCGCTTTTACCCTAGTCATCCCATCAAAAATAGAGTATCAAATAACGATTTCTGTTCAAACCAAAATCCAACGATTAACGCAGAAAACACCTTAAAATCGTGGTATCACTTAAAAACCATACATAAGAAAGAACAAGAAACGACCTGGTGGATTGGGGGATACATGGAGTTGGTGCAGACAGGGCACTCGAGAAGCTCGTGGACGCTGGTGGCAGCGGGAATTCCAGCGGGAGTAGCGGCGCCGGAGTGGAGCTTCGACGAAGCGGGATGGAGAGGGGATGTCTCATCCTCGTCCAATCCGTCAATCGACGACACGCATTCCACGCTATCCGACTCCATTACCTTCGACGGCGAGGGGATTCGGGCCCCTCGCAACTTCCTCCCTCTCCCCTCTTGTTCTCCGCTTGCGAACAGAAGAAGCCGAAGCCAAAGAAACAGGAGCGATCGAGCCAGAGAGGAACGGAAGCAAGAGAGAGAGGAGAGGGCAACCACCCTTTGCCAAGTCTTTGGTGGTCAACGTAACCTTGCGGTGTCTGGATCACCGTTTTATTCTCGGAACAAAATCCATAACCTGCTCGCGTTGCTCACAATGATACCTGACTTTTTATTGGAAAAATCATTGGGACCCGCTCGTTTATAAACCTGTTCTGAAGGTGTAACTTTTATTGCTAACCGAAACGGGAACGTTTTATTTTACTCCCAAAGTTTGGTCTAAAATCTAAATTGCATTTGTTTCTTTTTTTTTAAAGAAAAAATTGCTATGTGCTCTTCAATTGTGGCAAAAGGCGAAACGCTCGCCCCCAGCGCCCCCGCCAGTCCGTCCCAGGACTAACACGGAGGAGGTAAATC
>JBBUKS010000060.1:9115950-9130285 GCA_038050645.1 Hedychium gardnerianum
ACGAAGATCTTTCATGTTTCTTCTGCTTGTTGGCCGGGAGTCTCCATCAGAAAATTCGCCAAAACCAAAACCAAAATCTTTCATGACTCACTCCCGGATCCATCCTTGAAATTGTTGGGGAAATTCAAAACCAACAAGCACCGACATGAGAAAATCTCAATCCACCGTGTCAAAAGCCTTTTGAAGGTCCACCTTAATCATACACCTTGGTGAAATTCTTTTGCGAGCATACTTCCGAATCAATTCTTATGCAAGGTTGATATTATCTCCTATAGAACGCCCCTGCACAAAAGCTTCTTGAGCCGGATCCAGCAAATTCCTAGGACTGCAACTAATCGCCCAACCAAGACCTTGGCTATTACCTTATAGAAAATGTTGCAATAAGAGATCGGTCGATAGTCCGCTACCCCGGGTGCATGATCCATCTTGGGAACCAAAGCAATCAAGGAGTGATTTCATTCTTTAAGCAGGTTTCTGAACTGAAAGAACTCCTTAACCGCTGTGAGGAAATCCACTCCAGTTGTGTCCCATGTAGAAGTGAAGAACTTGGCACCGTACCCATTCGGCCTTGGGGCCTTATCACTTCCAATGTCCATTAGAGCAACCTGAATCTCTTCCACCCCAATTGGCCTAATTAGGTCCTCTACTTCACTCCCATTTAGTCTCGGCCCCGAAAGTTGAATACTGTCCATAAATCTGCACGATACTGATTGCCCCAGCAAGGTATTAAAAAATCCCACAAACTCTTCGATCATCTCCTCAAGGCTTGTTATTTGTTCACCACTTTGCTTGGTAAGTGTTACTATGATATTCCTTTTGTTGTTCCTCTTCACCACATCATGAAAAAGTTGATGCATCTATTTGAGTTCTTAAGATAGATATTCATCGCTCTTTGTTGATAGAATTATTTTTTCGCCTCCACAAGTAAAGTAGTTTGCCTCCTTATGTGCCCATAATCCATAGGGATAGCCTCCCCTACTAAAATTCCTTGTTGCATCTTTTTCAAATCTATTTTTGTCCGCCCCTCCTTCTCCGAACTATGTTGAAAGTTCTTCTTATTCAACTCCTTCAACCGACCGTTTAACCAAGTAAGCTTCTTCTTGAGCATAAATTGCACCCTTCCTATATCCAATGTTGCCCACGATTCCGCCACCACTCTTTGGAAATCCCCATGTAGTGTCCACATGTTGAAGAACTTGAAAGGCCAATTCGGGGCTCAATCTTGGATTAAGGTATGTACAATATTGCAAGTGTGGTCTGAGAGACATCACGAGGCTGTAAACTCCACATAAGCATCATAATCTGTCAATAACCAATCTGAGTTTATCCATTTTACTCGAAGTCATATCATTGGTCCAAGTTAGCCGACATCCAATAGAACATAGTCCACATGCTTGCATAAACTGTTGGAGATCTCTCATTTCATAGTTCGTGATTGACAACCCTCCTTGTTTGTCATAAATGGATAATATTGAGTTAAAATCCCTCATGAGTAGCCAAGGCTCCGTAATACCTCCTACAAAATCAATAAGTCTCTCTCATAAAGGTCTCTGAGTGACAATAGAATGAAGACCATAGATGAAAGACACCAAGAAACTCTGCCCTGTTATCTTATATCTTATCCGACAATGCATGAATTGGTCGGTTGCCATAAGAATGTCTACGTCTACCCTCTGCATACCCCAAAGGAACAAAATACGTCCCTGATTAGACAAACCAAAATTATTAGCTTGCCCCATACCTGCGAACCTCCTTTGCATAATCGAATTAAGAGAAAGCTCCGTGAGCTTAATTTCTAAAAGTGCATTACTTGAATATTTTTGTGCTTGAGGAAATGTTGCACCCCCCCCTCCCATGCTTAAGAGACTTATGGAAGCTCCTAATATTCCAAACAACAACCTTCATGTTATATTTGAGAGGTGTCCTAAGGCAATCGTCTTATGGCTTGTACTATTTATATGATAAATATAAATTCACTATATGAGTGCATATTCTTTATGTATTTGAATTTGGTCTTAAACTCATTTATTGAATGCCCATAATATTATTTATAGCATGAGAGAACTTGTGATTGGATCACAACTAGTGAGCGTCTCTACATGTATAATTATGAATGTATTGAAATTTTTCTTAGTCAACGAATTGATGTATTCGGACATCATCAATTCTGTAAAACTAGTATAGGTTATACTTCTTGGTCTAACCAAGCATCCGTTACTCACTGGCTGGAGAGATTGGGATGTCAAGAGTTAAACATATGATAATTATGGTAACTAGTTCATTGGAGTGACATGCTATAAGACTTCATATGGTTATCTAAATATATAGATATGTCTGTGAAGTTTTTATTGCAGCTCGAGTGCAAGTTTCCTTCGACTTGAGGTATTTAAGTCACCTTGGTCATAAAGGCTTATGCTTTGACATCTTAAGCAAAGCATCTCCTTGGAGATGTGAACCCAATATGATTGGGTATAAGTCAAAGTGCCCGAAGGTGTTTGGATAGCCCACAAAGGATTCATCACTCCTTACGAGGAGACGTATGCCCTATGGCCACTTGTCAAGATTGTTACTCAAAGTCTTTGGCCAAAACATCACATGTTAAGAGTATTGACTCTTAGACACATGTACGAGTAATTAGAATCCATAAGATAAGTAAATAAGACTTGGGCTAGGTGTGACGTAGTTAGCCTACTGGGAACAGAGACAATAGACCATGTCCTAAACTAAGTGGGTATAAGAAGAGTGAAAGGAATGAGGCACGACTTACTACAACTGTTGAAAGGGTTCAGAACTAGTTCTGGGATCAACTGTGATTTTTTGGTTAATTGGGGATCATGATGTACTACTAGGTGTCACTCATGATCGATCCATAATTAAATAGTCAATTATGGATAACCAAAATAAATCAAGAACCTATTGGGTCACACACACTACGAGTATCTAAAAGACATAAAATAAGTTTGAGAATTCGATTCTCATATCAAGAGATATAATTTTTGGTTGGACGAAATAAAGAACAAATATGAAATATATTTTGTTGGAATAGAAGCGCAGATGGGTCACATCTCTTATGGAAGAATTAGACTCTATTTGGTTTAGCATGAACCAACATGACTTAGTTATCAACCAAATCAAGATGTTAATGAGCTAAAATTTAGTTAAGGCATATTGGGTTTGAATTAGACTTTATCATCAAACCCAATATATATATATATATATTTTATATATAGATATAGATAGATAGATAGAGAGAGAGAGAGAGAGAGAGAATTATTGAATTGTATTATTTTCTTTCTCCTCCCTCTTCTCCTCTCTTTGGCCGGCCACATCCCAAAAGGGTTCTTCCCTTTTTGTTGCCGAAAACCACAAGGAAGAAGATTCTTCTTTCTTTGTGCTTCCTTCTCTTGGATCGCATCTCCTCTGCACTTGGCTAGTATGATCAGAGGCGAGACTTGTTGCTCAAGGAGTTGTCTTGAAGAGCTCGGTGTGGATACGAATAGAGGCGATGTTCGACAATGTCGCTCTAGTTGATGCCCTTTCTTTTACGCATCATCTGTAAGGTATACCTAGAGTAAATGTTATTCTTAAAAGTTTTATATTATCGATCATGTCTGCATGAGATGTATCCTTGTATGTGTATGGTGTGTGTGATGTAATAATCAATTTTTTTTATTACTGTTTAATGTCTTCTGTTGTGCATGTTTTACAAAATGTGTTAAGCACACACCACGTCAGGCTACCCAACACAGTAGCTGCTACAACATCAATTTTAAGTTGTAGCAGCTACTCGATAGTAGCTACTACAACGTCATTTTCATGTTGTAGTAGCTACTGGACAGTAGCTACTACAACGTTAGTTTCATGTTATAGTAGCTACTTGATAGTAGCTGCTACAACGTCATTTTCATGTTGTAGCAGCTACTCGATAGTAGCTGCTACAATGTCATTTTCATGTTGTAGCAGTTATTGTCTAGTAGCTGCTACAATGTTAGTTTCATGTTGTAGCAGCTACTCGATAGTAACTGCTACAATGTCATTTTCATGTTGTACATTGTAGCAGCTATTGTCCAGTAGCTTCTATAATGTTAGTTTAATGTTGTAGTAGCTACTCGATAGTAGCTGCTATAATGTCATTTTCATATTGTAGCGGCTACTGTCCATTAGTTGCTACAATGTCAGTCTGTAAGTATCCCGAAGTAGTTTTGATGTGATCAACTGAGTTAAGTTATGTCTTGTGTGTTTTGATCCTTCTGTCTAAGTGTGCAGGAACTTAGGAACACGATAAATCGAGCGGAAAATGCAGTGGATTAGAAGGATGACACGAGAAGCGAGTCGACAAGCTTGGTGCTTCCGAGGGACGAGAAGCTACGAAAGAGTACACCGGTGGAGCGAGAAGGACGTGATCCAAGGAACGCGAGGTGAGAAGGACGTGATCCGAGGGATGAGAAGCCCGGGAGGAAGTCTGCTCGAGGGGAAGGCCTGAGTTGGATTCGGGTGAGCTCAACTTTGGAGGGTTAGACAATCACCCAAGGCGAGTGAAGCCTAGTCAACTCGGAGGCTGACCAGAGAAGACCCGAGGCACCTCTATGTCTTGGAGGCGCCTCAAAAGAAGAGGCGCTTGAGGTGCCTTGGTTGAGATGAAGGTGCCTCGAGCGCCGACCTATGGAGGCGCCTCAGTGCGCTGGAGACGCCTCGACCGCCAACTGAATGGAGGCGCCCCTAATGCTCGGAGGCGTCTCACCCACAACTTCAATGGAGGCACCCTGACCGAAGGAGTCATTATAGCAGATAAGATCTGGAAGCCATTTCAGTTCAATCGAGGTGCCCCCAACGCTTGGAGGCACCCCCAGAGTAGCAATGGATCAGTTTTGATCCATTGGAGGTGCCCCCAAGCAATGGAGGCACCCCCATGACTGTCACATCAACAAAATGGTCACTTCGACTATTTTGCTATAAAAAGATGTTGTGTCATCTTGTTTTGTACAATACACTTGCTTTAACTGCTTTAGTTTTCAATTCTTGTACGTTCAACAATGTAAGAGGCTACTCCACCTGAAGGAGTTCTTTAGTAGAGCTTTCACTTGCCTTGGATTAACAACCACCCCGGTTGTAACCAAGTAAAACTTCTATGCCTCTTTTCTTTCATGTTATTTGTTTTATTTAATTGATGTGTATGTCATTGCTTATCTAGAAAGCAAGAGAAAGATTGAATTTATTTTGCAGGGCTATTCACCCCACTCTAGCCAGTCCAACCCGATCCAAGCATTGAAACCTCAAAGCTACGTGGGATGACTCGTCCTCAGAAGAATCCGAGACTGAGGAATATGTTGTACTAGCACTAATGGCCAGTCACTAAGAGGAGAACATTGATGAAGGGGGAGGTACTTCTGAAGAGAGCAGCAGTGAAGGAGGAGTATCCAACTACGAATCCGACATGGTAAATGAGGTACGTAAGCTTTCTCCTAAACAACTTTACCATGGTATTAAAACAATGTCTAGATCATTATGCAAGCTTAGATCAAAATATGTATAATTGAAAAAGATAAATATTAAGTTAAAAGTTCAATTACCAAATGCATGTCCACTCCCAGAATTTGATAAACTCAAAATTGAAAATGCAAAGCTAAAAGATCAAATAACTTCTGCATGCTCAAATTCAAATTTATATCAAGTTCAAAATTTTAGAAATTATGGAGGACCTAATTGGCATGTTAAAAATCATAGGGGCCAAATTATAAAATTTTCAAATTATGATATTCCTAGAAAATACTTGATTAATCTAATAGGTAGAAATTTATTTTGGGTTCCAAAATCTGTTCTAACTTATTAGATTGTCTTTATATGCATTCTAGAAAATAAAATGGTTGATTTATTAACATTTTGTTTGAAAAATTATCTTCGTCAACTTTCTATTTGATTATTTTTCATGTTATATTTTTCTATGATTGAATTTCATGTTTTCGATTACTAGAAAAAATTTCAAATTTTTTTGACCGTGATATAAATTTTTATGAATTCTTTAACAAAAATTAAAATTTTAAAATTAAATTTTTTTTAGAGACTTATTTTCAAAAAAAATATTTTTTCTACGAATAAGCATTATATTTTAAATGTTTAGAAAAATTTACAAGATTTTTCGCCGTCAAATTCTATTTTTAATTTATTATCTAAGAAAATCTTCAAATCTTTAAAAGAAAAATATTTTCCTTTCTAAGAAAAAGTATTTTTTTTCTTGAATTAGATTGGTAATTCTAAACATTGACAAAAAATTTCAATATTTTTCTGAACTTAAAAATAATTTTCAAATTATTATTTGAGAAATTTGGGATTTAATTGTTAAAAAATTATTTTTTTAGAAATAATTACGGTAAAAATACACAGATTTCTATCTCGTGTACACATCCTCAATTAATTTTTTTAATAATTTTTTATTATTATTTAATATTTTCCCCATTTTTTTGATGTGATCAAAGGAGGATAACTAATGTTAAGTTTAGAAGGATGTTAAGTTAAGGGATAGTTTATTGTAGTTTTTTTGTTAGTACTAAAATTACAACTATTGCTTGTACTTTATTGCAAATTTTTGTACTTAATTGGAATATTTTTGTAACTTTATGTTTTGTTTACCCTAACTTGAACTTAGGTTGACGCACATCAAAAAGGGGGAGATTGTAAGTACCCAAAGGTAGTTTTGATGTGATCAATTGAGTTAAGTTAGGTCCTGTATATTTTGATCCTTATGTCTAAGTGTGCAGGAACTTAGGAACACGAGAAGTCGAGTGGAAGATGCAGTGAACGAGAAAGATGGCACGGGAAGCGAGTCGACGGACTCGGTGCATCTGAGGGACGAGAAGCTGCGAAGAGTACACCAGTAGAACAAGAAGGACGTGGTCTAAGGGACGTGAGGCGAGAAGGACGCGGTCCGAGGGACAAGAAGCCAGGGTGGAAGCCTGGTCGAAGACAAGGCCTGAGTTGGGTTCGGGTGAGCTCAACTCTAGACGGTTGGACAATCACCCTAGGCGAGCGAAGCCTGGTCAACTTGGAAGCTAACCAGAGAAGACCTGAGGCGCCTCTATGTCTTGGAGGCACCTCGGAAGAAGAGGCACTTGAGGCACTTCAGTTGAGATGAAGGCGCCCCAAGCGCCAGCCTATGGAGGTGCCTCAGTGCGCTGGAGACGCCTCGACCGCCAACTGAATGGAGGCTCCCCCAATGCTCAGAGGCATCTCACCCACAACTTCAATGGAGGCGCCCTGACCGAAGGAGTCGTTGCAGCATATAAGATCTGGAAGTCATTTCAGTTCAACCGAGGCCCCCCCAGAGCTTCCAGATTAGCAATGGATCAATTTCGATCCATTGAAGACGCCCCCAAGAAATGGAGGTGCGCTCATGACTGTCATGTCAGCAAAACGGTCACTTCGACCATTTTTCTATAAATAGAGATTGTGTCCTCTTGTTTTGTACAACATACTTGCTTTAACTACTTTAGTTTTCAATTCTTATACGTTCAACGCTATAAGAGGCTACTCCACCTGAAGAAGTTCTTTAGTGGAGCTTTCACTTGCCTTGGATTAACAACCATCTCAGTTGTAACCAAGTAAAACTTTTGTGCCTCTTTTCTTTCATGTTATTTGTTTTATTTAATTAATGTGTGTATCCTTGCTTAGCTAGAAAGCAAGAGAAAGATTGAATTTATTTTACAAGGCTATTCACCCTCCTCTAGTCGGTCCAACCCGATCCAACAGTAGCAACTACTCTATAATAGCTGCTACAATGTCAGTTTTATGTTGTAGCAACTACTCGATAGTAGCTGCTACAATGTTAGTTTCATGTTGTAGCAACTACTTGATAGTAGATGTTACAACCTCAATTTCATATTGTAGTAGCTACTGTCCAGTAGCTGCTACAATGGGAAAGCTATAGTAGTCAGAGCCACCGTGCCTTGATTGATAATTGTAATCGACTGATGGATGATTAAAGCTTCCTCCTAATTAGGTTTGGATTTATAATCGACTGATGTAATCTTGCTTAAGCGTTTTTGGATTTGTAAGAGTGATCAGACTAATCAAGACAAGTCTTGCAAACCCTAAAAGTAATCAAACCCTAAAAGAAAAAGAAGCTAAAAGCAAAAAATAATCATGCCAAAAAAAGAAGTAAAAAAATAGAAGCTCACAACAGTGGTAAATTCTAGGAATCCATGAAATAAATATTTCTATTATAGGAAAGGGAGTATGTTGATTCAAGTGTTGTTATAATATACATCAATAGATATGACAACAACAACACAAAACCACAACATCACATATATTAGACCTACAATAATATCTATGAACTCAACCAATACAAACACAATTACAACAAGTACGTCAAATCCATCTATAATAACCGCTCGCCGAGAGTTTCGTAAACCTAGCTTCATCACTCAAAGGGCATGTTGTTAGAACTTGCAACAATAAAGAAAAATATAAACCACAAAATTTCTCAATGAACCACTAAATAAAATGAAATGAAACTTTGATAGTACCAGCTATAGATGTCAAATCTTCTTCATATGTGTCGTCGTCGTTATGATTATTCTCTGTAGCAGTTGATCTAGCAATCAACACATCGTCATATGTACTAGTATTTAATAAAAAACATTAATTTGGGAACAAAATTATAATACAAATGCAGAATTAATGGACACATACCCTTACTGTAAAACTGGACAATTGCGCTTGTCGTGTGAGACACCTCGATGACCGCATCCATGACATAACCTAGACTTTGAGGTTGACATCTCCTTTGATGATTTCAATCTCTTCCCACATCCCTTTGCCCTTACTAAAGAAGGATCAACAATATCAGGGGTCTCATCCATGGATTTCTTCCTTTGACTTTCATTGTTACATGTATTATTAATGTTCATCTCTTGAATTTTACTGTATAGATAATCGAATTATTCATCCAAGAAGTTTGTCCCCTCATTAATTAATATTGTTGCTTTATAGGATAACCTCGAGTGTCTTAATATTATTGATGAAATTTTGCTCATCCCAAGCATATATTGCTCCAACCTTTGCATTTCTTGTCCATCGTTTGAGTATATATTATCAGATAGTAGAAACACTTGGTTGATATGGGAAAAAGCCAACATATGCCTGCATGGAATGCCCTCGAACTCAAATTTCCTACAGCTATAGGATATGTACTCCCCCATGTTTATCATGCGTGAGCACCCTTAGTTTTGAGGTAGAATAACTTTAAAAATTTGTTACATGATAACATTATTTCAACGCCTATAGATGCTTGTTGTACATAATAATCATGACTCTCACTCATTTCACTTTAAAAATCCAATCATTTCTTTTTTATGTACAACCTAACCATTTGAGTTTTCATTTTCCAGTTTGTCTTAATCTTCGGATGCTCATTCATACCAATATGATCGGAAACTAACTCATTGTGTCTTTGGTGTCGCAATGCCCTATTGAAACGGGTGATAAAATTTATCAATGAGTTCTTACTTGACGCATACTTCTTGAAAAATGAATGTAAGCTTTCATATCTCTGACTACTTGACATTCTAGCATAAAATGCATGACTAAAATTTAATGAGACCCACCTTTGTCATAATTCATACATCAACGACAACCAATTATTTTTCTCCAAGTTAGAACACTTGATAACATCTTCCCATAACTTCTTAAATTCATCGGGTGTTGAGGAGTTCATAATGACATTCTTTATGTTTTAATAGTAGTTGTGAAAAGGCAAAGGGAGTAATTTATCTGAAAATTTATTGAGTATGTGTCACAAATAATATCGATGCACTGTTTAAGGAAAAACTTGTGCAATGACTTTCGTCATAGCTGGATCTTGATAAATGATGATCACGGTTGGTGGACCTTTAGGCATGACTTCTATGAATTTCTTAAGCAATCAAACAAAAGACTCAATTTTCTCATCACTTAGAAAGCCACAACCAAACACAATGGTCTGATGGTGATGATTAACTCCTCCTACAAAAGGTGCAAAAATCATCCCATATTTGTTGGTGTTATATGTCGTATCAAATACAACTACATTACCAAAGAGACTGTATGCCCTCCTTGATACATAATCTGCCCAAAAATACCTAGTGAATATGTTAGTTGAATTAGTCTCATAATCAAAGAAAAATGATGAATTCTTCTCTTTCTCATATGCAAATAACTCGATCAATGTTTCGGCATCGATACCCTTTTGTTCATCTCTTAGATCTTTCTCAAAGTTCCTATATCTCTTTTTGTGTAACCTACATGCTTAGGCCCTCCATACTCTATCTCCAATAATCAAATTTATTGACTAGTTGGCACATTAGCCTCTGAAAACTACTGAGTTAATGCTTTCTTGACTTCAGAAACATTACGATATGAGTGTAGTAAATGCACTTTTGAAGGAGTCGAGAGTGGATGATTATGACTTTCCATGAAGTTTGTGACAACCCAATTTGGCCTGGTCTGTTCTTTGACTAGTGAAACCTTTGACTTACATCCAGTCCTAACTTCGCCACATGCTCTTTCCTTTTTAGGTTGATCACCTTGTGCTTCTTTATTCCGTTTATCATCTGTATGTCCTTCTTTAAAGCATACAAATTGTTTCCATCCAACTTCATTTGTCTCTTATTTTTCTTGTTGTTGCCTATTCTGGCACTAAATCTGACTTCTCGTGAATATTGGTTATAGAATGAAAATGTCTCCTCCACTAATGCAAATTCCATCCCAATTTTTTATTTTCTATCCTCAGCAACTTGGGGAATGTATAGCTGATCATCAAAATAAGTTTATTCCATTGTTAGGGAATAATAAATTTAGTTCAATTTAAATTAAGAATTTCAATGGAACAAGAAAAAGAATATAGAGAAAATATAATATAGAGAAAAAATTAATTTGTATTACACGTTGTAGTAACTACTGCACAGTAGCTGCTACACATTGTAGCAGCTACTACAAAGTAGCTGCTACAACTTAAAAGCGAAGACCTAGAATCAGTCGAATAGCTTGTTGTATTCTGGGAGCCGATTGAAAACCCTAAAAACCAAAACTCTAAACACAAGGTGAAGAGTCAAATTAAATAACTTACGACAAGGACGAAGATTCAAAGGCAAAAATCAAGCGTCGCGGTGAGGTTGATAGACGAAGCGACAATCACAAACGAGAGGGATAACCAAGTAGGATGGTTCGAAATGGATTGAAATGTATCTCTTTTATGGGTTATAGTGGGAGCTCCATGGGCAGAAGGGTAATTACTCTATCGCTTTCACGTTGTAGCAAATACTCGATAATCGTTGCTACACGATGTAGCAGCTACTGTCCAAGTAGCTGCTAAAATGTGTAGCAGTTCTTGTCCAAGTAGTTGCTACAACGTGCAACACATATTGTAGCAACTACTGTGTATAAGCCCTAAACCCTAATAAAAAAGAATGCAACAATCTTTTCTTACAATGTGAATAATCTTTTCTTTTGATAAATTTTAATTTTTTTGGTTATATAATTTGCAAGAAACATGGCAAACATCATTTTTGTGGTTATATAATTTGCAGGAAACTTTTCATTGTATAAATGTTGTAAATGTATTGTCAAGCTATTGCACAATGTAGCAGCTACTCGAGTAGCTGCTACAACGTGTAGCAACTACTATCAAGTAGCTTAGTTGCTACAACATGTAGTAGCTACGCAATATTCTCATGCCGAATGGTCAATTGCTGTTTTGCAAACAATGAATTTATGGCAACTCATAAATTAATTAATGATGACCTACCTACTCTGGTTCATTATCCGTCATGTCCATAGAATGATCACTCATATCTGTCAGAAATCATGGCCCGTGAACACAGGTAAAATTCGACTTTGTTAGAAGGGCAACTGTGGGCGCATGATACACTTTCTATTCACTTATTGAATAGCACCTCTATTTTCCTATAAAATTGATGGTACAGAGGGAGCTTTCTCATTACCGTTTTCGTTTCATTACTCTTGTCCCAAAGAGCCTCCTCATTTTCTTCGTCATTCCTTTCATGACACTTTTGACGGTAAATGAGTAGCATAACTATGGTGCCATCTTCCTGACACCACCTTTGTCATTCCTTTCATGGCATCCACTGTCTTTGTCTGAAATCTGGTAGTGTGTCTTCCTCCCAAAGCAAGAATGACAAGGTGGCCATGTTGCATTCCACGTTGTATTGTAACATTTCATATGGATGTACTCAGCCTGGTTTAGGATTCAAAAAGGAATATATTTACTGCGAACACCATTACATGTGCTATGGTTTCAATTTCCATATTGTGTGGCTCTATAAATTCAAGAAGAAGGCTTTGGATAAATTTCTTCCAACCCTCACCAAAGGAGGCCCAAACTTCCTTTGGCCAAAACAAACATACGATTGTGTGCCAGCTTCTAGATTGTGTGCCTCTATGTATTTCACCAAGCCACTAACTAAAGGGGAACAAAGAGGTTGATCAAGGTTGATCGCTCATGGAGAAGACTATGGACATTGATCGCCTAAACTTCTCCCAGCCACGAGTAACATACACGAGGGAGATGTTTCTAAAGTTTATGATTAGGAAATCTTTATATTCTTTAGAAACATCTCCCTCACATACATTGGTCGTGGCTGGGAGAAGTTTGGGCGATCGGTGTCCATAGTGTTCTCCATGAGTGATCAGCCGTGTAGCAGCTACTCAATATTTTCAGATTGAATGACTTGTATCTTTCTATCTTTAAAATCCATTTATTGGAGGACTGGTACCAATTTGTAGTTCAATTACTTATCAGTGGAATACTTGGTTCACTTAGTGATATACATGTTGTAGCAGCTAGTCGAGAGTAGTTGCTACAACATCCAAAAAGATTGAAAAGTTTAATAGAAACAGAACTATTGACTTGGTTTTGATTTGATTTGATATAACTATAAACTGAAAAATCTATAAAAATACCGTCGATAAAATTTATTTGAAGTTTCCTATATGTTTGTGGAAGAAATTGAGCATGATTAATTTTGTATTATGAAACAGTGTAATAGAATAAATTATGCATGGAAGAAATTTTTGTCAGTTTGATTGTGTTGCTGGTTCACACTTTTGAGGAAGATTGTAGGAAGAGTTTGTTTAAGTAAATAAAGTTGTTATGCTTCATGAGTCCCTTCATAAATGTATTGAAAAAGACATTGCACGTTTGCACCAATAGTATAGCAGCTACTTTCTAGTTAATGTTGAAGCAGCTACTCTCGAAAGTGTAGTAACGATGGTAAACATGTAGTTGCTATATCATGTAGCAGTGACGGTAAATGTGTAGCTACTACATTGTGTAGCAGCAATAGTAAATGTGTAGTTGCTACATCGTGTAGCAGCTATTGTAGAGTATTTGCTACAACGTGAACACGACAAAGTAATTACCCTCTGCCCACGTAGCTCCCATTATAACTCATAAAAGAGAAACATTTCAAACCATCGCGAACCATCCTACTTGGTTATCCCTCTTGTTCGCGACTATCGCTTTGTCCATCAACCTCACCGCGACGCTTAGTTTTCACGTCTGAATCTTCATCCTTGCCGTAAGTTATTTAATTCGACTCTTCACCTCGTGTTTAGGGTTTAGAGTTTTGGTATTTTAGGATTTAGGGATTAGAGTTTTGGTTTTTTAGGGTTTTCAATCGGCTCCCAGAATAGCATAGTTGCTACAACGAGCTATTCGACCGATTCTAGATGTTTGCTTTTAAGTTGTAGCATACTATAGTAGCTGCTGCATAGTAGCTGCTACACATTGTAGCAGCTACTGTTCAATAACTGCTACAACATGTAGCACAAATTATTTTTTTCTCTATATTATATTTTCTCCATATTATTTTTCTTGTACCATTACATTTTTTAATTTAAATTGAACTAAATCTGTCATTCCCTAGCAATGGAAGAAATCTATTTTGATGATCAATTATACATTCCCCAAGTTGCTGAAGATCGAAAACCAAAAATTGGGATGGAATTTGCATCAGTGGAGGAAGCATTTTTGTTCTATAACCAATGTGCAAGAGAATATGGATTTAGTGCCAGAATATGTAACAACAAGAAAAATAAGAGGACAAATGAAGTTAGATGGAAACAATTTATATGCATTAAAGAAGGACACATAAATGATAAAAGGAATAAAGAAGCACAAGGTGATCAACATAAAAAGGAAAGAGCACATGACAAAGTTAGGATTACATGTAAGTCAAAGATTTCAGTTGTCAAAGAACTGACCAGGACAAATTGGGTTGTTACAAACTTCATGGAAAGTCATAATCATCCACTCTCGACTCCTTCAAAGGTGCATTTGCTA
>JBBUKS010000060.1:9144942-9161314 GCA_038050645.1 Hedychium gardnerianum
GAGGTGAAGCGTGGATCTCTATCCGAAATAATACTCAGTGGTATCCCATGAAGTCTAATAATCTCCCTACAATATAATCCTACCAAGCAATCCAAAGGATCTGTCTTACGGATCGGTAAGAAGTGTGCAGATTTGGTTAATCGATCCATGATCACCCAAATCGCATCATGACATTTCCGTGACCTGGTAATCCCACTACAAAATTCATGGTGATATGCTCCCATTTCCATTCTAATATCTGAATATTCTAAAGCAACCCTACAGGTCTATGGTGCTCAGCCTTCACTTGTTGACATATAAGGCATTAGGCCACAAAATCCGCTATATCATTTTTCATGTCATTCCACTAGTTAGAGTGTTTTAAGTCTCTATACATTCGGGTACCACCCGGGTGGATCGCGAAACTGGATCGATATGCTTCCTAAAGTAAGCTTTCTTTGACCGGATGTGACTCAAGTACACACAGTATTCTTTGAAAATACAGAATACCGCTCTCATCGTAAGAAAACTCTGTCAGTTGACCTAATACCATTCTATGACATAAATACCGCAGATGTTGATCACTAGCTTGTGCTTCCTTGATCTGTTCCACAATAGGTGACTGAGCAATCATAGTTACCAAAATCTCTTGTTCTGTTTGTCCTTGTTCTATGAGTCCCAACTCTGAAAAACTCTATACCTAGTCTGCAACCGCTGCCCGGTGGCTAGCTAGAACTCCATGAGATTTTCTACTCAAGGCATTAGCCACAACATTAGCCTTCCCTAGATGGTAATTTATGGTGTAGTCATAATCCTTCAAAAACTCCATCCATCTTCTTTGCTTGAGGTTCAACTCCTTTTGAGTAAACAAATATTTGAGGCTTTTGTGATCCATGAAAATCTCAAAGGTAACTCCATACAAATAATGCCTCCATATTTAAGCGCAAAAATAATCGCTGCTAACTCCAAATCATGAACAGGATAGTTTTTCTCATGATCTTTCAGCTGACTTAAAGCATATGATACTACCGATGAATGTTGCATCAAAACTGTGCCCAAACCCTGAAGCAAAGCATCTGTGTAGAGAATAAATCCTTCTTCCCTAGAGGGAAGGACTAAGACATGCGCAGAAACCAGTCTTCGTTTGAGCTCTTGGAAACTTGCCTCGCACGTCTCTGACCATGTAAATTTCACTCCTTTCCTGGTTAATCGAGTCAATGATAGAGCTATCTTGGAAAAACCCTCTACAAATCTCCGGTAATATCCAGTCAATCCCAAGAAACTATGGACTTCTTATACTCCCAACCGGTAACAGTCTTTATCTTCTGGGGGTCTACAAATATGCCTCTACTCAAAACTACATGCCCGAGAAAGCCCACCGAAGACAACCAAAATGCACATTTGCTGAACTTCGCATACAAATGCTCTCGACGAAGCGTCTCCAAAACTATACGAAGATGTTGTTTGTGTTCCCTCTCAGTCCGAGAATATATCAAAATATTGTCAATGAAGATAATAAAAAACTGATCCAAATACTTAAGGAACACCCGATTCATAAATTCCATAAAAATGGCAGGGGCATTAGTAAGCCCAAATGGCATCACCAGAAATTCATAATACCCATACCGAGTACAGAATGCTATCTTCTTAATATCCGCATCTCTGACTCTCAGTTGATGATAACCTGAGCGTAAGTTAATCTTAGAAAACACAAAAGTATTCTTCAGCTAATTAAATAAGTCCTCTATCCGGGGTAGGGGACATTTATTCTTGATGGTCATTGAATTTAGTTGTCGATAGTCAATACATAATCTAAGTGATCCGTCCTTCTTTTTGAAAAAAAACACCGGAGCTCCCCATGGTGAAACATTAGGGCGGATAAATCCTCTATCCAACAACTCCTGTAACTATATTTTGAGTTCCTCTAATTCCTTTGGTGTCATTCTGTACGGAGCCTTTGATATCGGAGCTATACTCGGAATCAATTCAATCATGAATTCCACCTGCCTTTTCGAGAGCAAGCCGGGGAGTTCTTCCGGAAATACATTCAAATTTTTTTGAACTATCGGAACATCCGAGAGCTGTGAAACATCTCCCTCAACCCTAATCATCAATAATAAATATCCCTGACACCCCTGAGAGAGTAGCCTCTGCGCTTGCAATGCTGAAATAATAGAAACTCTATCATCCTTGATTCCAACGAACTCCCAAGATGGTCGATCCAATGGTCGGAAGGTGACTACTCTTGCTCGACAATCAATTGTAGCATAATGGTTAGTCAACGAATCCATGCTCAGGATGATGTCAAACTCTATCATATCAAGCACCTGAAGGTTTACAGATAGCGAATGATCACTGAAGTCCAAGGGGCATCCCCTGACTTCCTGATTGATGGTTAGCACCTCTCTAGAGGACAGAGAAACAGCTAAACCATGCGATCTGAATGTATGAAGTCTATGAATCTTACCCAATAATATATGGGAAATAAACGAATGTGAACTACCAATATCAATTAGTAATTTAGCAAGTGTAGAATAAACTGAAATAATACCCTGAAAGATCAATCCCTCGACCGTCGTGCTTCCTCTCGAGTGACTGCATAAACTCGTCCAACCGCTATGCTTGGCTGCTGAATCTCTGGAATAAGTTGAGGTCAAGAAAGATGACTGCTGTGACTGAGGATGAACCATCTGATATGCCTACGGTAGTGGAGGTACATACTGCTGTGTAGAAACGACCTTATGAGTCGGGGTTGCTACAAGAGACCTGAACAACCATAGGTGTGGTCGTACGCTCTGGTCCTTGAATAAAAAATATTTTTGCCTGAGGAGGTGGCATACGTTGCTGTCGTGTAGATTGCTGAGTCCTCTAAGCTCCTCTCTGAGGTTGGGTCTGAGCTGACCGACCCCCCATAGGCGTAACCCCAGTAGCCTCCAACTGAGCCTTCAAATTACAATCTCTGCTCATATATCCTGGAAGCTTGCAATAGAAGCATATGGCCTGATCGAGAGGGCACTCCATTTTATTATGGCTTTTGGAACCGCACTGGAAACACTGAATTGTACCAGCATCATTTTTTTGACTCTACAGAAAAGGATGAGAAGATCATGCTACTGAACGACTGGTCTTCTGCGATCATGAAGACTCTCCAGTAGTAGCCCTTGAGCCCTGAATCTTATTCTCTCTTTTCTGCCTAGAAACCTATTGTCTCTGATTCTGAGATCTACCCTGAGACGTCTGTTTGTCATTGCCTTTCTCTCGAGAAATCTGTTGTTGGGTCCTCTCTATCATCAAGGCTCGACCCAATGCTTCTCGATATAAACTGGCCACAGTACCCGACATCCGAATCCGAATATATGTCGCAAGACCCTGGGTAAACTAGATCATCCGATCATAGTCTCGTGCTATAAGTTGAGGATAGAACTCGGCAAGATGATTGAATTCAGCATCATACTCCATCACTATACGATCTCCCTGCTTGAGACTCAAAAATTCCTAGTGTCGTGCAATACTGAAAGTAGCGGGGTAGTACTGCCTCTCAAATCTTCTTGAAATAAAGTCCAAGTGACGGGTTGATCACCGAGAATCATCTTCTACATCTTCCACCAAGTGACAGCTTAATCTCGAAGATGATATACGGCAAACTCATCTTTTTCTTCCTCTATGCAACTCATATACTCAAATGTATCTTCTAGGTTATCCAACCTGGCACGTGCGACCCAGGGGTCAAAAGCTCCGTGAAATAGAGTAAAATGATCCTTAACCGACCTTGCCAAAACCAGTATCCGTGCTCTATCCATCACCCAGCTGGTTGTAGTCTTGGCTGGTACTGGGGGTGGCACCTCCTGAGACTGGCCTCCCTGATCTCCTCTAGGGGTCTGACTTTTACTATCAAACTTCACATCAGTCGGAACTCCAAAAAAATTTACCCCTCTTACATCAGATTCAGGTTCCGTCGACTTAACTGATCACTTCCGAGGTCGACCTGGGCCACATCTACGCATAGTAGCGGACCCACCATGAGTCATACCTGATACATACAACTAGGTAAGAATTTACAATAACATAAGCTACCAGTAAGCAACTTGCATCCTATTGCTGGAGATGTCCTATCACTGCCTTGTCCCAAAACTCAAAAAAGTCACATCGAGGAAAATAAATCACAATATCTGAAAATACAAAAATAGGCTTTCGCAACTTGTGGCTCTGATACCAATAAATTGTCACGCCCTGGGAGTATACTTATCCATCGAAAAATGGATAGCACCTCCCTTATAACAATCACGAATTCCCTGGTACACAACCATGCAATTAATAATAAATCCAAACCACGCAATTATATCAACATCTAACAGAATGATATATAAGAAACAAACCATAAATAGGTAAAAACAATATGTGTGTGCCGGCATGACTTAACACCACAAATAAAACGTTCGAGACTAGAACACAAAGAAAACCAAAAACCAATGCAGAGTTCACTTATTACAATATCATAATAGAATCCAAATGTAATAAAGTGTACCAAAAATACAAAAGTGGAAATAAAAACCCTCCAGTGACTCAGGACAAGCAGACTAAAATCTCCCGACGATAGGTAGAAAAATCTAGTTGATACCTGAGGAAAAATAAACATATACAAAGGGTAGTAAGTCCAAATGACCAAGGAAACATACAGTCTCACGGGAAGTACTCTTTCATATATATATGATCATGTATAGTACATAAGAACAACTCTGTAGAAGTATATATACCAACATCTCTATACAACATAACTATACAAATTTACCATTCTAACTCAGTCATATAAAAGGTATAAGACCTAACTCCAACACATGGGTAATATCTTAGACATAGGTGAGTCAACTAAACATATATACATAAGTCCATAAAATGCACAATCATCACATGCAAGTGCAACAGAAATCAAATGCATATGTAAAGCATAGTCACTTCGGCGTACCTCTCCAACTACCATGACATCTGTATCGCCGAGAATGGCGGGACGGTGACACTGATCACACTCCATCTACCACTACTCTGAGTGGCCGAGTAGTTAGGATTCAGGGTAGCTATCTAGCTACAACAAGTGGTCTGTCTGCAGATGCTCCAGCTACCACTACCTAAGTGGCCGAGCGGCAAGACAAGATAACTGCTCCACTCCAAACACCACTACCTAAGTGGTCGAGTTGGCAGGAATATGACTGATGACTCTTTCGACCACAAGGGAGACAATGGTATGGGGTGCAAAATGAAATGAGCATCACACACAGATGAAATGAACATCACATAAAGGTAAATACCATAATATAGTGTCATAAACTCACTTAGGGTGGACACCTATGAAGCACACCATACATGTGTGTAACGACCTACGATGCTTACCAGACAAGCATGCACCCAAACTGTGATACACACCATACATGTGTGTACCACTACCAATTACAGATAATCAATAGAACTAGACTGCATGGATAATAATAGACTATTAGAAGAGCAAGCATCTAAGTATCAATGTCAGGAAAAACATGAATAGATCTAAGGTAAACAAAACTATCCATCAAAGATATAGTATTCATGCACTAAGTTTCACGTTCTAAAAGAGATAAGGATAGAAGTACCCGCCTCCGAAAGTAGAGTGTCCTATAAATCCTCAGAGTCGATGCTCTGTCTAATATCCGGAGCCTATAACTAGAAATGCAAAACTACTTAAGTACTAGAATGTAAACAAAATCAAAACTCACTAACTAATTAAGGTGAGTTAATCCTGTAATTACTCTTGTTAGCTTCCCTTTAATTTACATCTTATGGAGCTAAAATCCCTTGGTATCAATATAGAGAAAATTTCCTATACCTAATTACATGGCATACGAAGAGGTGATCTCTTCCTAACATCTCTAACCCAAACCGAATCCACACCATTTGAAATCATTCCCATAGTTTAAGCCAAGTACTTTTCATGTAACTTAGCAAGAACAACTTAACTACATGAAACCCTAGAAATAAGGTCCATACATAAATACCCCTTGTGAAACTTTCTGTTAATCATAACTACAACCAATTTACATGATCTAATAATCATGGAATTTCTTATACTTCACATCCTAGCTAACATGGTTTTCAAGAGAAAAATAACATTTTGCCTCATAATTAAATCCAAGATTAACCACCCATTCCTAAATTCATGTCCATGCTTCTACAAATGTCAAAGCAACATAACTAATGTATCAATTCGTTAAAAATGTTCATACTCACACATTTAGGGTTAATTAAGAACTCATCCACAATAACCCTAACCATTCATCAATCCAAAACCAACATAATTAACCAAGAGTCATATTCCCTAATTTATCAATACAAATCATGTATAAGCTACATAAACCTAACAATAACTCAATTAGATCAATGTACAACTGAACATACTATACTCCAATTCAATTACAACATATCTACAAATAACTAATCCATAGTTGATTTCAAACCCTTTACCCATCCATGTGAATCTAAAGACAATCAAATAAATATAATTCATCAACACAACTAAACATATTAAACCCAATTCTTCTATAGATTCAAATTCATGACCATACAATTAAAGCTAACTACTATATACTGAAATCTATAACATCATAAGGTATGAAAACTTGTTACCCTAAGATTTCCTTCCCGAAGGTGAATGCCAATAATTTATGATGGTCGGAACAACCCCAACTTCACCGGAGATGACCGAAATAGTAGCTACCACCTGTAATTAGGTCAGAACAACATCTAAGCCTCAATCTAACAGCTAAAATCCATCCACAATCATCCACAACCCTTACCTACTGTCGATGGCAATCAGAGATGAAGAAGTGATCGGAATAAGAGCTACCAACAGTACTGTAGATGGCCGGAACAATGACAGGAGCTATGTTGGCCGACAAGAACAGATCAAAACTTCAACAAGCCACTCTAAATCAGTGTATTGCTGGTTGTTTAGAGGTGGCAGGAGATGGACGGAGCAGGGAAAAACCTAACCCTAGAGTCTGATGGTGGCCGACTAGAGGAGAGATGTCCGGAGGTGATCGGGTAGCAAATGAACAGAAGACGATGATGGTGGTTGGCCGGAAACAGAGGTGGTTAAGGTAGCTCCAGTGGCTGGGACTATCAATATAACAGTGAGACTAGCCGGAACAGAGGTAGGCCGGTGATGATGGATCGAGGAGAACAGATCGGTGATGGATCTCCAGAGTAAAAGAGAGCTCGGACTAGCTCCTCTCCAAATTGAGATCGGACCTTGGCTGTGAGCTGTGGTCGGCGGCAGATCTGTGGTTGGCGACAAATCTGTGGCCGGAGAAGAGCAAGGCGGCGGCGGCGACTACGTGGTGGAGAGGGAGAGATGAAGATCGGGCTTGCCTCTCCGATTGCGGTTGGCCTCGATTTTGGCCGCCGACGATGATCAACTGAGGAGGAGAAGAGTCGGCGGTGTAGATCGGGGAAGAGGCTAAGAATCGGTAGCTAGATTTGGGAGGAAGAAGAGAACCCAAATACCTAGCCCGACCAGCCGTGATGACTGACTATGGCAAGCTCTCGGCCGACGGTGGGTCTGATGAGGAGTGGCGGTGGAGAAACTGGGAAGAAATGGATGGGCGGCGGTGAGGTATCAGGGAAGAGGAAAAGGGCCGAGTAATTTTTGAGAGAAAGAGAAGAAAAGAATATATAGTTTAGCAAAATAAAACTTAGGTTAAATTTATTCAACTTAGGCTTTAATGATTTACAACTTAGGTTAATTAATTTCAACCTTAGCTTTAATTAAATTAATCAACTCTCGTTTAATTGGTATTTCAAACCGGTCTTTCAAAAGCCTATTATTTATATCCCCATAAACTTCTCCAATAAAATTCAAAAAAATCTCCAACAATTCCCAATAAATTCTATAAATTATTGTATTTAACAATGTCTAAGATTATCACAAGGGGTATCATCCGCATCGTCAAGCATGTGTATCTCCGGGGCGTAACATATTTAAAACAAGTTTTAAAAAAAAAATAAAATAAATTTTTAAATCATATTTAAAATATATTTTTAAATTATTAATTTTAAATAAGTTTTAAATTTTTTTTAAAAAATAAGTTTTTAAAAAAAATTAAAATAAGTTTTTAAATTAATTTTTAAAATAAGTTTTTAAAAAAAATCAGAATAAGTTTTTAAAATATTTTTAAATTAGATTTTAAAAGAGTATAAAAAATATTTGAAATAATTTTTAAAATTTTTGAAATATTTTTTTAAATAATTGTTAAAATAATTTTGAAAATAGTTTTTTTAAATATTTTTTTTAAATAGTTTTTAAAATAGTTTTAAAATAATTTTGAAATAGTTTTTAAAATAATTTTTAAAATGGTTTTGAAAATAATTTTGGAAAGGATTTTTAAAAGGATTTTTAAAAGGATTTTGAAAATAATTTTAAAAATAACTTTTAAAATAATTTTGAAAAGGATTTTTAAAAGTATTTTTAAAATAATTTTGAAAAGTATTTTGACAATAATTTTAAAAAGGATTTTTTTTAATAATTTTAAAAATATTTTTAAAATAATTTTGAAAAATATTTTTATAATAATTTTAAAAGATTTTTAAAACATTTAATTTTGAAAATAATTTTGAAAATAATTTTTAAAAGTACTTTTAAAATAATTTTGAAAAGGATTTTGAAAATAATTTTGAAAAGGATTTTGAAAATAATTTTTAAAAGATTAAAATATTTTTTAAAATATTTTTAAATTTTTTTTTAAGATAATTTTTAAAAGGATTTTAAAAAAAATAAAAGATTTTTTAAAAGATTTTTAAAACAATTTTAGAATGATTTTGACAATAATTTTTAAATATTTTTAAAATAATTTTTAAAAGATTTTAAAATAATTTTTAAAATATTTTAAAATATTTTTATAAAAAAATAATTTTTAAAGATTTTTAAAATAATTTTGAAAAGAATTTTGAAAATAACTTTTAAAAGGGTTTTTAAAATAATTTTATAAGGATTTTTAAAATAATTTTGAAAATATTTTTAAAATAATTTTGAAAAGTATTTTGAAAATAATTTTAAAAGGATTTTTTAAATATTTTTTAAAATATTTTTAAAATAATTTTGTAAAGGATTTTAAAAAGGATTTTGAAAAGGATTTTTATAAGATTTTTCAAAGATTTTTAAAATATTTAAAAGATTAATTTAATTTATGTTTTTTTATTTAATTAAGATTTGATTTTAATTTATTTATTTAAGATTGAATTAATTAAATTAAGATTTGAAGTTTTATGTTTTTTTTATTTAAGATTCTTAATCATCTCACCAGTCTAATTTTTCAATCAAAGTAATCTTATAGTTTTGTAAGATGAGTTGAGTCATTTATTCGAGGTTATTTTAATTTGTGTTAGATTCAAGTTTAGCTTTCGGTCCACCAAGCAAGCATTTTTTGAATAAGTTTTCAGGTTGTGGTGAGTTACTTGGACATTATTAAAGTAACCACGTGCCTAAGATAATGCTTGGTCAGTCATTTGGCAGATGGATTTCATCCATTTGGTCAATTTGGATGGTCAGTCATATTAATATCATATAACTTACTGCCATGGGATATACATGAAAGATGAATACATATTCCTTATTATGCTTATTCCAGGTCTAAAGAATTTGAAAGTGAAGATAGATATTTTTTTGCAACCTCTGATTACCGAGTTGAATGAATTATATAATAAGGTTGGAGACTTATGATATTGCAAGTAAAACTAATTTTACCTTGCATGTTGCTTTATTATGGACGATTAGTAATTTTCCAGCATACTCAATGTTGTCAAGATGGAGAATAGCTGATAAATTAGCATGTCCACATTGCATGACAGGATCTGATACATTTTCATTACCTTGTAGTGGGAAATATCTTGGTTTGATAATCATTAGAAATTTTTACCAAAAGAGCACCCTTTCAAGCGAAATAAGAAAGAGTTCATAAAGAATGAAGTGGTCAGAAAACTTTCATCCATAATCAAGTCAGGAGTGGAAATACTTGAGGAAATAGACAACTATAGATTTGCACCGGTAACTCAAACGGGTTCTGATGATTTAAATAAATATATTGTTAGGGTGTGCAAGTGTGGTTGAAAAAAATGAAGCATATTTTGAGATCTATTATATTGGAAGTATTTACTCATTCGATATAATTTAGATGTGATGTATATTGAGAAACAAAATTGATAATATCTTTAATACTTTGATAATGTTCCCGAAAAAAAGACAGCAAAATCACGTAAGTTAGAGACTAATTCATTTTTTTCAAGTGTATTATATAATCGATAATTTATATCATAACTACTTTTCTAGGTGAAGGATCATAGAATCTCAAATGTGCAAGATGAAAGAATAATGGATCTTGCATCAGGACCTCCCGAAACATAATAGTCTACTCTGGTTTCTATGTTAATGGCTTCAAAGTTCACATGGCACAATGTAATTCACACACACTTACCTATAATTTAGGTGTTTGCATAAAAGGATTTATCAACAACACGAATACTGAATTTGATTATTATGGTAGACTTGACGAAATCATTGAGGTTGAATATCCTACTTTACCCATAAAAAGGTATATGTTATTCAAATATTCATAGTATGATCCGACTCCAAGAATAGGTACCAGAATACATTCCAACAACAATTTAGTTGAGGTTAATGCAAATAAAAAATTTAACAAGTTTGAACCCTTCATTTTTGTGGTACAAGCTAGTCAAGTTTTATATCTTGAATGTCTGATAAAGAGAAGAAGATCTAGTGAATGGTTAGCAGTTTGTCGAATGAAACCTTGCTTGACCATAGAAATGTCGAAGTTCATCACAGCCCAAAACCATGATGCAGAATACATTCCAACAACAATTTAGTTGAGGTTAATGCAAATAAAAGATTTAACAAGTTCGAACCCTTCATTTTTGTGGTACAAGCTAGTCAAGTTTTATATCTTGAATGTTCGATAAAGAGAAGAAGATCTAGTGAATGGTTAGCAGTTTGTCGAATGAAACCTTGCTTGACCATAGAAATGTCAAAGTTCATCACAACCCAAAACCATGATGCATTTCAAAATGAGGAAATAGAGATATATTTAGTTGATTCACAAATTCAATCCACATCTTAATTACTTGTAGATGTAAATGTTACTTGAGAGTAAATAGATGATAGAGAGATGTCCAACAGTGATGAGCTCAATGTACTGTTTAGCAATAAAAACTTAGAAATTGTTAATGTTAATGATTTAGATTGACCTGATGATATATATTATGACGTTGTCGGTGGAAATTTAAGATTAATATTAATGATTCAGTTATTCTGAGGTGATTATTTTTTACATGTAAATCGCTTTAGTTTTACCAGTAAAACATTATTGTTCTGATTTGAATATTATTTGACATGTGTATGTGTTATAATATTATTTTGCATGTATAATATGTCGGATACTACAGTAGTACATGGTGGCCAGATTGTTTGAGGATTATCGAGGATTGATAAGTATTGATGTTATTAGTAATTCAAATTCATCTAATCTTTTATTTATTATTTCAAAAAATGAATGTTTTTTAATGCAGTTTTACTCCCGATGGTTATAGTGTAGCTTCTTATATAAGCAAAAGATTTAGAGAGCATCAGTGTGCTTCTGGTGCTACATAGAGGCATGTAGGCCAAGATCTTAAAGACTTTTATTATCAAGAATTTTTGGTAAGTAATTTGAATATTATTGATATTGTAGAATATAATATTCTTTTATACAAATTTTTTGATATTGTTGTAGAAAAAATATATTTAGGAGCCAGGACACTAGGCATAATTTAAAGAAACATGGAACAATTATTGTACAAAATTATACAAAGACTTGTTACACAAGTGGAGAAGGAAGAGAACAATGTCATCCCATGTACCATATGAGATTTGGGAGACATGAAAGAACACTTGGGCTGCAGAAAAATGATCGTAAAATTCATCGATTGTTTGAACACTGAGCTCATTGGCCCAACCACCGAATCCACAAAGCATATAGCTGGATCACGATCTATTGTAGAGCATGCAATAGACTTGATAAGTTTACTATAAAGTTATATTAGAATTTTTTAATTATTAATAAACTTATTTTGTGCTGATGAAAAATTTGTGTATGCAGGCTGATACTTTACAGAGACGTTCCACTAGTTGGGAGGTATTTCGCAATATACACACAAAAAAGAATGACACTTTTGTTGATGCTCGATCAAAGGTCATAGATGTAAGAAAATAAACTTAATTACCACTCATATTTAACAATTACTAGCTTTATTAATTGTATATTAGATATTAATAATATTCTTTTATATATGATGAAATCACTGATCGAGTTGCTGAGGTGTCTCAGCCTACTATAGAGGGAGAGGAGTTATAGACTATATTAGACAATGTACTAGATGATATATATTATGACATTGTCGGTGGAAGGAAAAAAGAACTCCCTGTACGGCCTTGGCTCCCGGGCAAAAGTCACTTATGATTGTGTGATGACTCTTAGGCTCAGGGGTCACCCCGGTTCTTCATCTACACGAGTGGATTCATTAATACAAGAAAATCAAGAATTGAGGGATCGAGTTACAACATTAGAGCATGCTCAAGTCAGTAGTGAGCAGTTGATAGAAGATCGGGTCAAGACGTTAATAGAGCGGCAAATGCAAGAATTCATAGATAGATAAAATTCAAATTTTCAAATGCCGCATCGTTTTAACTAACAGGAGACTCAAGATTTGAACGCTCATGATAAGTAGCTCATAATAATAACAGTTCTTCTTAGGTGAGTTGACTTTCAACTTAATTTTATTTTTATCACTCGTAATACATGAAAAAATATTTAGTTTTATTAATTTTGATATTATATATATATATATATATACAGCTTTAATTATATTACATCTTTTCAGAAATAATATAGATAAAAGGTCAGCACCTGAAGAACTGGATTTGATACTATATTCTATTATTAAGGTATGTATTCTTTTAAAGCATGTTAAATTTGTATTGATCAGTTTTGCATTTTCTGATGAGTAGTTTTAACTTTAGATTCATATATGAGTAGATTTGTTTCAAAATAGAAAATATAGTGTAATTTGAATCATGTGTTTACTTTTTTTTAATAATCTATCATATTATACCTACTGCATAATGAGATGATGAGATGTGCTGATGATGAATGTATTAGTTTTTGATATTTGAGTTGAGATGTAATGGATTTGAATTATATTGTTTTTGAACCTTGTACGATTTGAGATTTTTTTATGATGGATGTTGTTTTGTTGATAGTGTGGTTTGTAATAGATTTTAATGTGTTTGTGAATGTTAAATGTAATGGAGATTTTAAATTTGAATTTGATATATCGTGTTGAATGTAATGTATTGAATGTATTGTGTTGAATGTAAACATGATTAGTCTTGAATGTAATGTATCATGTATCATAAATTTGAATGTATATGTATCATGTATTGTGTTGAATGTAAACAGGATGAAAACCCTCAAATAGGGGAGATTATGTTAAAATTCTCGTCATGTATTGTGTATTGTGTATTGTGTTGAATGTCAAAGGACGGCGATCATGTATTGTGTTGAATGTATCATGTATATGTATCATGGAATTAAATTCTCGTCACTAATTTAGTGGTGAAATTAAATTCTCGTCGTTAACTTAGTGATGGAAAATTAGTTTCCTGTAACTTAACGGTGGAAAATTAATTTTTGTCACTAATTTAGCGACAGAAATTTAATTTCCGTCAGTTTAGCAATGGCAAATTAATTGTCGTCTCTAATTTTAGAGACAGAAAATTAATTTCGATCGCTAATGTTAGTGATAGATTTTTAAATTTCGTCGCTAAGTGTAGCGGCGGAAATTATATTCCGTGGCTAAGTGTAGCGACGAAAATTAAATTATGTCGCTAAATGACGTTAGCGACGAAAAAAAATGCGACTGAAATTTCTATCGCTAATCATGATTTTTTTCTTTAGTATTCAGCCATTTTCAATAAATTGAATATTGTTCCTCTCCTTCTCTTTGATCACTCAAGGGATTGAAGGTCATTACTCTAATACATCATTAAGGATGACTGAAACATTGCTATGTACTTATCAGTGGACAAACGTGTTAATTTACATCAAGCATATAAGTAGAAATTTGATCGCTTGGTTTGCAAGTTATCGCAAAGAATGCTGGAAACCAGTCTAGCTTAGCAAGATGCATGACCCTTTTACAAATTTCATCTTGGAGTTTTCTCCAGCACCTACAACCACTAACTTTCGAGCATTTGCTGACAATCGATCGACCTCACATCTGACCTCAATGCTTGTTTGTGGCTTCCTGGACGATCCACACATTGCACTACAAAAAATTTTGCGATTAGCGACGGATTTTTCCGTCGCTAATTTTAATTAGCGACCGATTAGCGATGGAATAATTCGATCCCTAACCGGCCCGTCGTAAAAAACTTTAGCGATGGATTTTAAATCCGTCGCTAATAGCGACGGAATAATTTCGATCGCTAATAGAGACGGAATTTATAATTCCGTCGTTATTTAGCGTAACTTAGCGACAGAATTTATAATTCCGTCGCTAAATATATTTTTTATTTTTCTGCCTTCTCTGTTTACATAAATACAAATCAATAAGAAACCATCACAACCTATGGTTATCACAAACATAACTAACACAATATCACAATAGATCCAAATATAACAATACATCTAAACATAATAAACACAATATATCTAAACATAATAAATAAATCTACTACAATTCATAATCTAAATATAACAAAAAATACAATACATAATCAAATCCAAACATATATGTCAGATATAAGGTAACATCCAATACAATACAATAAGAAATAACATCCGATACCAGACATCCAATACAAAAATGATACTCAATATAATCTTCAATCTTGTATAAAATAAGATACTATAGGTTACGAATATAACAGTAAATTTTGAAGCTAAACTATAAAATGAATAACTATCTATCCAAAAATTACATAAACGAATAACACATACTTTAGTGCAGAGAAAAAAATATACCTTAGTTCCAAAAACATGAATATTTATATATGGTGGTAGACATATATGAGATGACTATAATTAAAAAAAAAAATAGTGTAATATTTGTAATTGAAACACAGAGATAAATAAAAAAGTATTTTATATTATAATATACCTCAAAATAAGTTACTCATCGTCGCTATCGTCGGGATCCTCGATATCCTGGGACTCAAAACGATGCGGCTCAGGCTGTGGCTGCTATGATTGTTGTGTCGGAGTGAATTGAGCTTGGACTGCTAACATATGGCGATATAACTCCACAGTTCTCTCATCCCAAGCAGCCATGGACTACTCCAATGTCAAAACTTGAGTCCTCAATTCTTCATTTTCTTGTCGCAATGTTGCAACATCACTGGATGAAGAGGAACTCGGACGACCCCTATTCCCAGGAGGAGCCCTCATACGATCGAATGTAAGTTTGGCTTGGGAGCCAAGACCATAAAGGGAGGTTTTCTTTCTTCCACCGACGACATCATAATAAATGTCATTAATCGCCTCGGTGGATAGAGCCTGTGACTCCTCTCCATTTGCACTAGGCTGAGACGCCTATGCAATTACATTTGTCATGACATCCTGTAAAAAAAAAAATCGTATTATAAGATACATAAAATCTATAAAGATATTGAATGATAAATGTATAATTAGATAAAGTTTAAATACTTATGTTAATTTTCAGGGATCGCTGATCGACAAATGTGTCATCTTTCTTTTTATGCGTCTTGTTAAATATTTCCCAACAAGTGGGAGGACTTTCTAATTGAGTAGTATGCAAAGAAAATTACAAGTACATTAAAACAAGATCAATAATAACATTAAATATTAATATTAATAAACTTACCAAGTCTACCGCATACTCGATAATAGAATGAGATCCAACAATATGCTTTGTGGATCCAGTGCTTGGCCCAACAAGCTCACTCTTGCGATTGCCTCGAGCAATCGCTGAATTAGACTGTCATCTCTCGGCAGTCCAAACCGCAGTCCAAGCCTCCCAAGTCGCAACAGGCACCTCGGTTGGCCTGGTTCCCCTCCTCCTCCACTTGTATAATAAATCTTTATACAGTTTAGCGCAGTAGATGTTCCATGTGACCTTAAATTCTTCCTCGTGGCCCTCTTCCCAAATATAGAATTTCTGCAATAATATTTAAAAAATTAGTACACAAAAGAATTTATACCACACATATGCTCCATTTATACCATACATATATTCAAAATACTTACCAAAAATTCTCCATAATAATTTTTTTTGATATCCTGGTCTACATGTCTCCATGTAG
>JBBUKS010000060.1:9201296-9211337 GCA_038050645.1 Hedychium gardnerianum
ATGTATGAACTATGGATATGCCAATTTCCTATTTCTATGAGATGTTACCTCTTATGCTATATGTGTTGTGTCTTGTACATATTTGACGAAATGTATATGTGAATGATGCATGTAGATCTAGGGTGTATGCTTCTATGTTAAGGTTGCTACTAGAATGTATAATCGAAAGATCCTTAGTGACAAATGATTCTCATTCAACTGAACTATTATGCCCTTAGTGACAAAGGACATCGACACTTATCAACTTTCTAGAGTTAAAAGACCTTGACATAGAAACTAACCCTAGTTACATAGGAGTAGTATGGAGAATTAGGAGATGAACATGTTATAAGGACATTATCTAACATCATAGTGAAGCCGAAAATCAAGAATCGCTCCCTAAACCAACTTTCACAACTCACTTCCCTCTTTTTCCAGACCTAGACCTCTCTCTCTCTCTCAACCTCTTTCTCATTCTCTCTCTCTAGTTCACAACCTCGATTAGTCTAGCTACTAGCTTCACAAACTCACTAGTGCATTAATCCACAGTCCTTATGGGATCGATATCTTTTTATTACGGATGACGTAATCGTGCACTTGTGGTAGCGTTAACAAGTTTTTGGCGTCGTTGTCGGAACCGTAGAGATTAACATTAGTGACTAGTGATTTAGTTAGCCTAGACCATTTTTCTTTTTGTTAATAACATTTGCATTTTATTTACTTGTAAATAATATTTTTTGTTCATACATAGATAATCCAAAAATATTACAATTTCATTTTATATATTTGCATAATCCAAAAACATTGCAATTTCATTTTTTACATACATAATTTAAAAAAATTTCATTCTTGTTTCTTACTCTCATACTCTATATTCTTTCTTTCTCTTCACATGAAAACTTGATTTGGAGTTTGTTTTTATATGCACAGAGCTACAGATAATCCATTGCCATTTGATCCAGAGATAGATAGAACTTTCAGAAGAAGAAGAAGACATCTAGAAAATAATTCAGAAGAAGAGAAAGTATAATCATATATTAATAACAAACCACTCAAAGACTACGCCATACCTTATGCAAGGGGCCTTAGGTCAAATATTACCAGATCTACTATTGAGGCAAACAATTTTGAAATCAAGCCTGTGGTGATTTTCATGGTACAACCAAACCAATATGGGGGGTGGACCCAATGAAGGTCCTAATCAACATTTGGAGACATTTTATGAAATTTGTGGTACCATGAAAATGAATGAAGGGGCAGCAGAGACCATAGAACTATTATTGTTTTGATTCTCACTGAGAGATAGAGCAAAGACGTGGTTGAATTGCTTACCCTCCAATAGTATTACATCTTGGGAACAATGTGAACAAGTATTCTTGGAGAAGTTCTTTCCTCCAAGCAAAACAACACATATGAGGAACTTAATGGCTAGCTTTTGACAAAATGAGGGGGAATCCCTTTATGAAGCATGAGATAGATTCAAAGAACTTCTTAGACAATGCCCACACCACGAATTAGAAAAGTGGCTAGTTATTCACACTTTCTACAATGGAATTAGCTATCAAACTAAGGTCTCTTTGGATTCCGTAGCAGGCAGAGCTTAAATGAATAAGATCTTAGATGAAGCTGAGGACTGTGCCTTGTCTGCAGATTGTTAGCCTCCCACAAAAGCCAACATGGTGCAGCCGTGCCTCTTCCTCAAGAACCAACAGATTCCCACACGGTCTGGCCGTGCCTCGAACACAAATGCTGGTTGAGGCCAACATGGTGCGGCCGTGCCTTTTGCCTCATGTGACAGGGGTAACCCTTTAAGTGGACCTTCTAGCGTTATCACTTTGCTTAATAACGTTAGATTTGTTATAGGCACTCTAGTATAATCCTCACGAGTTTGTATCGGTAAATTGGTTAGAATCCCTACAAGAATATAAACATGGAGGTAAGGAGGTTGACAATACTTAGTGCATCAACTAGCATCGTAGCGAAATCGAAGTCCCAAAATCGCTCCCCCTAATCTAAATCTCGGTTTGACCACTTGCTTTCCCTTGACCTCCTTTGCGCTAGGCTCTTTCTCTCTCTCTCTTTAATTCTCTCATTTGTGACTCCAACCAATCTTATGATTGTCTAGATAATTTGCTTCACGATTTCAGATAGTATTCAACAACAATCCCTGTGGATTCGATATCTTATTACTTGATGACATACCGTCCACTTGCGGAATAGTACAATACTGACGTGGCCATAACTCTTATCTAGTTAGATAACGTCAACGAAATTGCCCAGGCACTTGTACAATCCTCGGTTGCCTGTAGAAGGGTCAACTCTGATCTTGACGTGACTCCAACAGTTGCTGATAACATTTCCTCCCGGTTCTACTGGAAGCCTCTACAGTCGCCCGTTCTCCCTTGTACCATGCATGGTCACCTAGAACCCTCCGACTTCTCCTGTCGAGAGCTATCACCATCCAGTCACTTCAGACTCCTTTTGGTCATTTGAAACCATTGAACATGTTTCCTTGTAGTTGTAACATGTAATGAGTATGATATAAGATTTTAAAGTTACTCACAATTTACCTGACTAGATTTTGACCCATCTAGTTTGGGTGGCCAAGAAATCACTTCCAACTGATTCCACCTGGACTTTTTTTGCTAACCAATCAGCCTCCAACTAATTCTACACACTTGGACTTATCTTGCCAAGCAATCAGCCTCCAGCTGATTTTACACACTTGGACTTGATTCATCTAGCATCCAACTAGGAATTTTCTTGCTTGGTTTCCAATCAAGACTTTAGCTGTCTAGCTTCACTCACTAGGCCTTTTCATTCACCTAGCTCTCAGCTAAGAATTTCATTGCTTGGTTCACAACCAAGATTTTAGCTGCCTAACTTTAATTAGTAGGACTTTTCACTGGTTAAGTTTCATGCACATGTACACTTGACATCAAATCATTAGATTTCATCACACTTAACTTTAACCTTACTCATACATCAAAATTGTAGGTTAAAATATTGTGCTCCCAGTACCAACAAAAATCAGTCAACCTATTTTAAAATTCAATTAAGTTGGATCCAAATTAAATATCTTATGTGTAGGAAAAAACAAATTTGGACCAGATGTTGGATAGTGGGAGCTCCAAACACATCACCGGAGATAGATTGAAATTTATCGAATTGAAACCCAAGAACCTAGGATCGGTAGCATTCAGAAATAACGAAAAACTTAAGGTAATCGGAATAGGTAATATTAAATTAAGTTCTAATTTTGTTATTCATAAAGTTTTTCTTGTTGATAAATTTTAGTTCAACTTGCTTAGAATTAGTCAATTATGTGACTTTGGTTATTTAGTAACCCTTTCAAATTTTGAATGCTTGATTAAAAACATTACAAATCCTAAAATAACACTTAAAGGAATTAGGGAAAATAACATTTACACAATTAATCTACAAAGTTCCTCACTTAAGTGTCTACTAACACAACAAGAGAAAACTAAGTTGTGGCACAGTAACTACGTTGGGCAAGAATTAAACAATCTTTTTTCCTATCTAAAAATTCTAGATTAAATAAAAATAAAATACTAGCATGTATGTGTTGGTGATGGGAGCACAACATTTAACCCAAGGTTTTGATGTATGACTAAGGTTAAAGTTAGGTTTGGTGAAATCTAATGAATGAGTGTCAAGTATGCAAGTGTAGGTAACTTGACCAGTGAACAAGTCTTGGTTGGGAACCAAGCAAGAAAATTCCTAGATGGGAGCTAGGTGAATGAAGTTCTAGTGAGTGAAGCTAGGCAGCTAAAGTCTTGGTTGAGAACCAAATAGTGAAATTCCTAGTTGGAAGCTGATTGCTTGACAAACAAGTCCAAGTGTGTAGAATCAGCTGGGAGCTGATTGCTTGGCCACCCAAACTAGATGGGTAAAACTCTAGTCACGTAAAGTGCGAGTAACTTTAAATCTTATATCATACTCATTACGTGTAACAATTGTAGGGAAGTGGTTCAACGGTTCCAAATGATCGAAGGAAGTTCGGGGTAACTAGCTAGTGATAACTCTTGATGAGTGAAGTCTGATGGTCTAAGATTATAGCTGGATCGGGGAGACTAGGGTGTATGGGCGACCGGTAAGGATTCTAGGTGACTGGGCAGTGGTGTTATCGACAACCTGAGTGAGTCGGGTTAAGATCAGATTTGACCCCTCTCCAGGTGATCGAGGAACTCCCAATCGATCAGGTAGCATCGTTACCGTTATCTACTGGATAGAAGTTGTAGCCATGTTAGCACCTACATAGGAGATCAGGAAAGCTCCAAGTGACTAGACGAGTACTATAAAAAGGGTCTCGAGACAGAGATTGAAAACAACTCTTCCACGACTTCTCTTAATCTCTTGTGCTCATGCTTTAGTGTTCTTTCACTTTTTGTGTTGCGACACGCTGCAACCTGCGCTTCATTTTCGATCGACAACACCTAGAGTAACATTTTTATTTGTTTTAGTGTTGTCTTATTTATTGCAATTTGTGCTTAAGTTTTTAGATTAATTTGGAGTAAGGTTTCTCTACCTAGGAGAAATTAAAAATTAGAAATAAGAATCATATTTTATAATTATTGTGCGTGTCTATACTGCTATTTTGGTTGGTTACTTGATTGCATAATTAATCTTAGTTGAATCCTATTGCATGCTTACATTAGTCTAGCTATACTTGATTGAATCAGTTCTTAAGTTTTATTTATGTTTGCTGTGCTATTTTGATTAATTCAACTATTTCAGTTATTTTATTTAAATATCTGCTTGTAAAATTCATAACGCTATTCACCCCCTCTAGCGTTGAGTTTGATCCTATAATTTAGTATCAGAGCGGGTTGAGCTAAAAGAAACTAGGAAAGCTTGGTGAAGTGCATGTCTAGGCTAGACTATCCTACCTTGTGCATCTAGTCAAGTGGAACTTGTAGAAGTATCTTACCTCACCCTAAATTAGTTAGACCAAGGAATTGTATTAAAGTTGATTCTTCTCTAGATTCTTAAGTTAGCTTTGTTTTAGGAAGTGATCGTTGCTCCGATAATCAAGACGGCTCCTACTTCTCCACTACCTCGAAGCTAATTTAGGAAACTTCTGCTTAATTAGCCCAAAGCAAGACCTGAATCTAACATAGGGTGAACTTTGTGCCTGAGATAGAACAAACAAATCAAATCAAGTAATAATCCGAGCCAAGCCTAAACCAAATTTCAGCCCTAATTACAACCAAACCAAACCCATATCCTATCTAAACCTTAATACAACTTAAAAAAATATTGGTTTTAGAAATGTCTTGGAAGGAAGGTTTCAACACAACCCACTCACCGCTTTTCAATAACAATAATTTTGCCTATTGGAAAAATAGGATGAAATACTATCTCATGAATGAGATAGAAAACTATTTGGTAGTAAAACAAGGCTTTGAACTACCTACAAATGATGATGGGCAGCCAGTACCTTACTACAACTAGACAAGGGAAAACAAAAAGAAGGCTTAAGTCAATGCTAGAGCCACAACTACATTGTAGTGCGGACTAACGCAGGAACATCTGACCAAAGTTGACCCTTTCTGTAATGTTAAACAACTCTGGAAAAAACTGATTGAGCTACATGAAGGCTTAGCTGACTCACAAACTGCTAAAAAAGACTTGCTATTAAGCCAACTCCAAAACATCCAAATGAAAGAGGATGAAACAGTAAGTCAACTCCACAGCCGCTTTAAAGAAATCTTGAATGACATTCACGCACGCAATTGGCGAACAAGTCGATAATCGCGACTTGATTAGGTACGTACTTAAAGCATTTCCAAGGACAACCTTGTGGGCATTAATGGCTGATACTTAAAAAATATCCAAGGATATTTCTGTCATTAAGTTAGATGAATTCTTTTGTGATTTTGAATTACATGAGCAAACTAACCTTGATCAGAAAGAGAAGAGTATACCTTTAATTGCAGGAAAATCAAAGACAAATCCAAACCTAAAGAAGAGACCGAACCAGAATACGAGTCCAAATCAACAATTGATGAAGATAATCTATCTTCCAAAGTAGCACATCTAGCTAAAAGAATGATCCGACGAAAGAAATTCACATGAAAATTTGTAATGAAAGAAATCTCCAACAAAGACCTAGCCAACGTACAATGTTACAAATGCAGAAAGAAATGACACTTCAAAATTAACTGTCTACTTTTAAAGGAGAGAGAAAGAGAACCAGAAAAGAAAAAAGAAGAAGAAGAAGACACTGAAAGAAAACTGGGATGAGTCATCATTAGAATAAGAATCAGACTCAGACCATGTCAACCTTCTAGCACTAATTGCGATCCAAGAAGTTTCAAGTTCAAAATCTGAGTCAGACTATAACTTAGCATCATATTCAGATCAAATCAGTGACTCAAATGAGTTACCTGATGAGGTAACAAATCATTTACTTGAAAAATTATATGCCACTGTTTCTTATTTGACTAAAACTCTAGCTAAATACAAGTCTAAAGTTAAGACTTTACTTAAGGAAGTCAAAGACTTTAAGGAAAAATCTAACTCAGACTTATTGACTCAGGTTAGTCAAATCAGAACCCCAACCCAGGTGTTAAAGCTTGAGGAAGAGAATTTTGATTTGAATGACCATGGTAAGTTAGTAAGTTATAGTTAACATTGAGTAAGTTCACATCTAGGTATGATGCTTGGATCTAGATGCTTGGATTTGCTTATATTACATTGTAAACATTGTAAATTGGATCTAGATGCTTGGATCTAGTTAACATTGAGTAAATTACAATGTGTATTTAGGTATGATGCTTGGATCTAGATGAGCTGCATATAATAAGACTGGACTTGGTTTTAGTTCGGATCAAAATCATGTTTCCTATCTTACTTTAATGAAGAGACATTGTAAAAATAGATTTGCTTGGGTTCCAAAATCATGCTTATTTAATCAATTGGAGAATAAATACTATTGGGTACCTAAACAACACATACATGTGATAAATGCTAATGTTTGCTATGTCAACCTAATTGCAAGATTGAAATTGGTTAGAGCACCAACTTAGGGTGAGCTATTCTTTAACTATTAGACTAGGTTTGTTTCAAAACATGTTTACATATTTTCAAATATAATTTTAAAATTAATATTATTATAATATATTATCTTGATTCATATATCAATTTTTATCATGCTAAATGGACTTAGCCTAGGCTCTACCATAAATTGCATTCACCTAAAGATTTAGGTAGCCAACATCTCACAAACACTTCAGGTTTAACTTGTTTGTGTTTGTGAAACATAGAAAGGCATAGATGCTTAGGACTTAGCCTTGATTCTGAATGCTTTTATCCATGCATCAATATGAATATGGGCTTAAAACTTACACATTGATCAAGTTAGTAATTTTCACCTATTTACAACTTAATTTTTCTTAAAATGAAGCTGGAAAACTCTTATGTAACTTGATCAATATATTAAAAGCTCCTATCCTATCGATAGTCAAGTTTGAAATCAAGTTGGACATTTCAAAAAGATTCTTCAAAAAATTATTTTGATATCAAAACTTATACTTTCAAAATCCTATTTTTAAATTTATGTTAACTTATATTTTGACATATTTTTATGCTTGAACTTAGGGATTGATTAAACCTAAACAAAAATTATTTCAACTTTTTGACTTCTTAGTCGCCCGGGCGGTATATAGGTGCCCGAGTAATGACCTGCACAAATTTTAATGAATTTAACCAATTCTGACAAAAATTATTTTATCCCGATCGACCACTTACCTCCCCGGTCTCCCAGACAACCTTTATATAAACAACCACGGCCAAACATCAAACTCTCATCCTGGAACTTATTTCTCTCACACAACCTTGAATCTCTACTGCATTCAAGTTTGTTTTTGAACTCGTGTCTCAAGTTTAAGTTCAAGCACTCCTCAAATCATCATGTCTAGATCTAGACGTAGGTCTACTGAGGTTAACATCTCAACACACTCTCCCATTGATTCCAGATTTCCCTCTGTGGATCTTAGGTATAAGTATGAACAAACCACATACATTCTCTTATCCCCTAAATATCTTAGTTGTCAATTCTTTTTAGATCATTATGCCGAAACTCTTGATATAATTTCTCACTATGATGCGTGCACACTATACGAGCTAGCAACTTCCTCCTTCTGACTGATTGATCTTACTAGACATGCATTGGACTTATTTTGATTGCATTGTGGATGATGTATATTTTCACTTCGTTATCACTTGTTGCTAAGTTGCTCTTTTCAGTTAAACTTAACTCTTAGACTTGCTTTCTTTATTTGACTTATGACTTACTTTCTTTATTTGACTTATGACTTACTTTCTTTATTTGACTATACTTAACCTTGCTTGGATTGCAGTTTACTCATTTGCATATCTTTCAGTTACTTTTTTTTAATCCAAATTATTTATCTGATTTAATTTATTATTTTCTCTTCCTATTCAACCCATTTTTGATATATGAAAAAGGGGGAGAGAAAAGAAGAAAAAGAGAAAATGTTTTCCATTTAAATATTATAACTTCCAAAATTATTTCTGATTAAGGGGGAGTTGAATTTTAATATATTCATGTATGATTGCACTAACCTTTATTTCTTTCTCATGCATTGGGTATATAAATCATATTCATTCGTGAATATTTTTTTCTAACTTTAAATTAGTTTTCAATTGTTAAAAAGGGAGAGATTGTTGGTGATGGGTGATAGAACATGTTGTCGTGACACGTTTACAAACAATAAAGTACCGAACCCTCACTACACTAATATAGTATAGAGAATAGCCCGGATCGTCTCTCTTAAGGAATGTAGCCGATATATGATGAATCTTAGGATCAATTTATTGGAAATGAGGGTTTGGTTTGAGATCCCTAAACTAGTGACAAATGAAATAGACCTAATCTATTCTAATCTAAATTGCAAGGAAATTTAAGAAGCAAGAAGAGATTAATGAAACCTAAAGCATTAAATAAAACCTAACACTTATTTGCATAAGAGAAAAAATTAAGGAAACTATACTACACATACAATCAAATCATGACATTGGATAGAAATGTGATGTGCGTAGATTATATATGTTTTTATGCATTGTTTGACACACATCTTTTTATATTTCATTGACATGATCGACATTATCACATCTCATTTTATTATGTTATCATGCTTTTTTACTTCATATTATTCGGAGATATGCTCTTTACATGTTTTCATTTACAAGATGCGTTTCAGAGCAAAACAGAACTTTTACAGAGAGCAAAGCAGAAAAGCAGAGCAGGAAGTAGAGCAGCCAGGAAAAACCCTAGTCGTGCCTCCCAGGCACGGCCAAGGCACAGGCTATGCCCCCCTCGGGCATGGGCATGCCTCAGATGTAGTAAGAGCTCAAGGCACGATCGTGTCTCCTAGACACGACCATGTGACATATGTGAAGAAGGCCAAGGCATGACCATGTCTCCTAGATACGTCCGTGTGTCAATCCTGGGAAAACTTGAAGTACGATCGTGTCTCACTTGCAGTGCATCCTTAAACATGGGCCGTGCCTCACAGGCACGACTGTGCCTTCACCCATCACAGCCTCAAGTCCAAGCCATGTTTCCCAGACACGGCCGTGTGCCATAAAAGATATGGGTCGTGCAGGGTTTTCTGCCCCTTTCTGAAAGGGGGTTGTTCTTTTCTTCTAGGGAGAATACTAGGTCCATCCACATTCCATTTTTGAGAGATTTCTTTGGTGATCCTAGGCGAATTTCTCCGATCCATCATCACCCAAGCAAGGAGAGCACTCCCAAAGACCGAGACAACATCCGACTAAGCATTCCTTTCCTCTTCCTTCTAGATTAGGGCTTGAATGCTTCTTTTTATGTATTTGTACTTTCTTTCCTTGTCTATGGAGTATATCTCTTGTATTCTAGGGTTAGGGAGTAACTATGATGTGATTGATGATGTATGAACTATGGATATGCCAATTTCACATTTCTATGAGATGTTACCTCTTATGCTATATGTGTTGTGTCTTGTACATGTTTGACGAAATGTGTATGTGAATGAT
>JBBUKS010000060.1:9222773-9236693 GCA_038050645.1 Hedychium gardnerianum
GTTGAGTTGATGATGTTTCACCAATTGCCTACTTGATAGTTTGAATATTTTACTTCACTTATGTTTTGCTTCCAAAAAGTTGATTTAGTATGACTTGGTCATGATTCATCTTGTCGGACTAGTACCTTGGTAACCATAGGTGACCTTCTCCCAACATTTTAGTTACTAGATAACCTCGGTTCTTGTCAGCTCATTTGGAAAAATCTTATCTCAAACTTTAAAAAAAATGAGTTCTTTACTCAAGTGTTGCACATTGCAAGCACTTAGAAAAAAAAGAATAAAAGAGAAGAATAAATGAATAAGAGATCATAAAAAATAGTTGTCGTGAGTGAAAACTAATATGTTACCTCTTTGTAACCGAGTTAGGTTACTAGAGAAATAACTATTAGATTTCTCATAATACCGAGTACTTTGTGTTGCGAAGAGGGAACAAATCTTGTATATGGAAGGTAAGTGTCTAATGCTGAAAACCTTGGGAACATGATAGGATAACGACTTGACTTAGATCGGAACTTGAAAACTCTAGGAGCAAGCTATGCACTGTGCACTTTGACTTTCTTGTAGTCTTGGTAAAACTAATCAAGTACCTTCACTTTATGATAATACTACTTGATGGGATTAGATGAACTTATTGAGCTTAAGATATGATCTTTCACATGTGTTCTAGATATTGACATTTGCTTGAGGACAAGCAAAGGATTGGTCTGGGGGATTTTGATGTGTGTATTTCATATAGGTTTTTACCATAGTTAGAACACATTTTATCTCATGTATTGTGCATAAATTCTATGTTTTCACACATTCGTGCTTTATTTTGATATTTTTCTAGTTTGGAGAGTTGCTCTTATTTATTTTCCTTAATAGGGGTGAAAAGGAGTCAAAACAGGAATTCAAAACAAATTTCCCAAGGAAATCAAACTAACATGAGTCGTGGCCAATATGGCACAGGTCGTGTCTCATTTCTTGAAGTCTACAGAGGCTGACATGGATGAGTCGTGCCAGCCGGCATAGCCCATGCCCCATTTCCAGCCTTCTCCAGCAGCCACCACGGGGGCCCGTGCCAGCCGGCATGAGTCGTGTTGCATTCCAAGCTTCCCCGGAGTTCACCATGGGCAGCCCATGCCAGCCGACACAAGTCATGCCTGATTTTTTAGCACTTCCAGCGGGCGCCATGGGGGGCCATGTCAACCGCCATGAGCAGGCTGTGCCAACCAGCACGGCCTGTGCCACATCCCACCAGTAGCCAAAGCGTCCTACGCGGGTGGTCGTGCCAGCGGGCATGGCCCGTGTCTAGCACTTGGAGATCTACCTATAAAAGACAAATCTCATATCTAAAGAGGGGATCTTGATTGGGTGTCATCCAAGGGCCCCAAGAAGACTTTGGAGAGAAGATTCAAGGGAATTCCGACTCTCAACTCCCTGAATTCAGATCGGAGAGCAACCGAAAACATGCCACTACATCAAGACTAAACTTTTCTTCCCCATTTCTGAATTGTCTTGATTGCAACTTGTATTCATGATATTTTCTGGATGTAACTCCAATTTCATGGAGTAGACTCTTGATTCTAGGATTAGGAAGTAGCCTTATTAATATGTAGACACTACTTGTTTAATCGATAGAGTTTGAATTGTTCTTATTCAATTATATAAGTGTTTGTGGTTCGGATCTACTGATTTAACACAATCTTGATGTCAAAAGTACAAGATTTGTATCCCACAAGAATTTGGGATGAACCAAAAGGAGAACCCAATCCTCCGACCCATAAAACCCCGAGACGTGGAGAATCACCTACAAAAGTAGATTGGTATGCCATGAGAAGTAATAGATTGTCTTAGATCTTAATCGATCAATTCCAATTCATCACTTTATAGTAAGAGAAGGCATCTCGGGGCTTGTGGGATCATGTGACAGGGATCTCCTTAGGAAAGCAACCCTCAGCTCTGTCGCTTTGAGAGTACACGATTAATTGGAACGAAAATGCCAGTGTAGTTCCAAAAGTTCACATTGGATACATAAGATATTCTACCTACATAAATCACCATTGAGGATAGGAAACCTAACATAGATTCAATGTTTATGATCATTTAGGTGAAACCAAAGTCCTAGAATCGCTTTTCCCGCTAATCTCTCTCGGATCACTCTCTTTCCTTCTTTTCCCTACTCTAGCTCAATTCTCACTCTCTCCTCACTTAATTCTCTATTGTTTTTTCCTTGATTTTTTGTTCTTGAACAAACAAAACCAGTCTAGACAATTATATTTGCTTAGTATACTAGTACTTTACCACCATTCTCTGTGGATTTTAACTTTTATTACTTGATGACACTCCATGCACTTGCGGATTGGCACACATCAGGCACAACGGTGTGATAGGGAAGACGGACCATGGAAAGGATTTTTTTATCCCCTCTTTCATGCCACATGGTCGTGTCAATAAACACGATTGAGGTGTGATTCTTCCTGTGCCAAGTAGAGAAATTCACATGACCGTGTCTAAAATGACAAGGCCACTTTTTGTTTTTGTTTTTTTTCACACGGTCGTGCGTGGCTGGTGCTGCTTTGTCTTCGTTGATTGACACAGCCATGTCAAAAGACATGGCCATGCCATGGCACATTCTGGAATTATCTGGAGCGTGTCATTCCTAAAAGGCATGGCCCAACCATGAAATGTTCAGGAGGAAGCTTTAAAAGAGATATGACTGTGTCAAAAAGACATGGTCATTGCGTGGCTTGATCTGGAGCTTGCTTCTTGTAAGGCATGACCGTGTGAAATAGACACAGCCCTGTCGTGGCTCATTCTGCCCTTGGGTGCCATTGAGGCATGATCGTTCCTCATGGGCGCAACCTTCCTTCAATTCTTCTTTAATTTCCTCCATGCCAGTGGTAAGTACCATGGCAAGATCGTGTAGGATTACTACCTTGAAAAATGCCAAAAAAAGACTCACATTAACATCAACAACCACAAGAAACTGAAAACAACAACTAAAAATATAAAAATAAACTCTTTGGTTTCCTCTCAAGAAGTGCTTGTTTAAGGTCGCAAGCTTGACCCTTGTCAAGGCTCAACTAGGAGCCTTTGCCTTGTGCCCCTCCACTATGACAAGATGAAATTTCTAGCTCTTCCTTCATCCGGGCTCTTGCCGGGATGATATATTTATCTTTTTTCGTCTTGGGCCTCTTTTCTTCTCCCGCCAGACAAGATGATACATCCGGCGGCTGTTCTTTTGGGTGGTGTTCTTTCTTTTCTGGTTGAACTCCATCCAACCTACAGCACAAATTTTAACAACAGCAAATGAATCTGAGTCCTTAGATAAATCAAATTCTATTGTGTCCTTCCCCACTACCAATGAGAGCTTATGATTCTTAACATCTATCACAGCTCCGACCGTGGCAAGAAAAGGTCATCCCAAAATGAAGGGAATCTTCTAATCTTCTTCCATTTCTAAGACCACAAAGTCTTTTTGGACTATGAAGCTCCCCACCTCCACTGGCACTTCCTCAATAATACTCATTGGGTATCTGCAGCAATGATCATCTAGTTGAAGTGTCATAGAGGTCAATTTAAGGTCATTCAATCCAAGTTTCTTGCAAACCGAATAAGGGATGAGACTTACACTCGCTCCGAGATCGCAAAATGCCTTACCTAAGGAATTTGTGCCAATTTTGCAAGGGATAGAAAAACTCCCTGGATCTGGATCTTTGATCTTGGGAGGTAGTGTGTTCAAAATCAAGGCACTACACTCCTCAGTTAAAACAATGGTCTCATGCCCATCTTTCTTGCATTGATTGGAAATAATTTCTCTTACAAACTTGACAAATTTAGGCATTTGTTGCAAGGCGTCTATAAGAGGAATCTCAATGCAAAGTTCTTTGACCTTTCCAAAAAACTTGTCAAACTCTTCATCTTTCTTTGCATTTGCTATTCGTTGAAGGATGGGAATGAGTGGCACATATCTCCCCACTAGGGGACCTTCAATTGGTTCGTGGTTCTTAACTTCCTCCTATATATGATCATTGTGTGAGGAAGAAGGAGTTTGCTCTCCAATTGGCATATGCTTGATCTCTTTATTTTTCGTAGTCACTTGGGGTTCACCCAAGGTCCGTCCACTTTACAACTCAGCTATGTTGCAATGCTCAATAAGATTTTGTTCAGGCTTTCTCAGAAATTTCCCCGGAGATCTTGAGGAGGAGCTAGCCACTTGCACCACTTGATTATCAAACACTTTTAAATGTTTTTCAATGTTGTCCATTCTCTCACCAAATTGCTTGAGTTCATTCTTCATTTCCAATTGTGGGGCTTGCATCTCTTCAAGAAGTTTCTCTAATCTTGAAGGTTATGAATTTTGTTGAAAACTAGATGATTGCCCTATTTGCTCTTGATTGTTGCAGTAGGAAAATTTTGGGTGATTTGTCCATCCGAGATTGTAAGTTTCAGAGTAAGGATTGTTGGATCTTGGGTTAAAGTTGCCAATAGAGTCCACTTGTTCAATTTAAGCCAATTGTGCAGTAATCGCTCCTATTTGGCAAGCTTCATTTGTGTGTTTCGTGTCACCACAAACTTCACAACTTGTGTTTACCGCATTAACTATATTCACATTCATTAAGTCAAATCTCTTTGTAAGAGCATCCATCTTTGTAGAAATTAAGTCCAATGTATTCACATCATATTTTTTCAGAAATTTTGATTGGGTTGCTTCGCTCCGATGTCCATTAATGATGGTTTAGTACCACACTTTCAATAATTTCTTCAGCTTCATCAAATCCTTTGTTCATTGGAGCTCCACCTATTGTGGAATCCAAGGACATCTTTGTTTGAAAATTAATTCCATTATAAAATGTATGGATGACGAGTCATTTTTCAAGTCTATGATGGGGGCACTATCTAAGAAGTCCTTTGAATCTATCCCAAGCTTCATAAAGAGATTCTCCATCCTTTTATATAAAGCTTGCAATTAGATTTCTCATATGGGTAATCTTGCTTGTAGGATAAAATTTTTCCAAGAACATTTGTTCACATTGTTCCCAAGTAGTAATATTGTTGGACGACAAAGAGTTGAGCAAAGATTTTGTTTTATCCCTCAATGAAAAACCAAATAATAATAATCTGATAACCTCTCTGAAACTCCAGTCATCTTCATGCTTCCACAAATTTTATAAAAAAATTCAAAGTGTTGATTGGGGTCTTTAGTAGATCCTCCCCCCATATTGATTTTGTTGAACCATAGAAATAACAACAGGTTTGATTTCAAAATTGTTGGACTCAATAGAGGTTTGGTGATACTAGACCTTAGGCCCCTTACATACGGTGTTGCATAATCCTTCAACGGTTTGTTTGCCATGGTAGATTGTACTTGCTATTCTTCTAATTATCTTTGTAAATTTCTTTTTCTTCTAAATATTCTGTCAATCTCAAGATCAACAGGTAAAAGATTTCCAATAGTATCTTACCTTCGCAAGCAAAAGAACAAATCCAAATCTCTTTTAAAACTAAGTTCCAAAAAAGAGTTATTTCAAAAAAAAAATTGAAGAAATTATAAAAAAGGAAATTGAATTGCAAAGCTATTCACAAGACAAGAAAATGTAGAATTTATTAACAAAAAGAAAAGCATTTGGAGTAACTAAATTGTTTATCAACTAATGTTAATCGAAAATAGTCCCCAACAACGGCGCCAAAAACTTATTGTCAAAACCTCAAGTGCACGATTAAGTCATCAAGTAATAAAAATATCGATCCACGGGGACTATTTATTAAGCACTAGTTAAGTCCGCAAAGTAAGTTATTTAAACAATTGAAGGTCATGTGAAAGCTTGAGAACAAGAGCTTAGGAGAGAGGGAAAGAGAGATAGAGAGATCCAATGAGAGCAGAAGGTCGCAAAGAGAGGAATTGGTTTAGGAAGGTGATCCTAGGATTTTGGTTTCATTCTCATGCTAGTTAATGTACTATGAATTGTTCATTCTCTTACCTTCCATATTTATATTCTTGTAGAGATTCTAACCAAATTATTGGTATAGACCCGTGAAGGTTACACCAGAGTGCCTACACCATTTTCTTTCAATGTTATTAAGTAGAAAAGGTAACATACAAAGTCTGGTTAAAGGGATACCCACTGTCACATGAGGGGCCCCTGCTCATACAATCTTTATTGCATAAGTCACTTCCTAACATTGAATTGGTGAAAACTCATTAGACTCTAATTACAAATCCCTTGTGGAGAATTGGTCCCCATTTAAAGATGATGACTTTGGAAAGTCGAGCTAAAGGGATATCCCTTATCACTAAGAGCTCCCCGGTCATACAATCCAAAGTATCTCCTCTACATGGTGACCAATCTTTCACATCCAGATGTATTCACCACACACACATTAAATCAAATACAAACAAGACACCACACATATGGAACAAGTCATAAACATGTCATTAAACAAGGAAATTGGCAATCTATAGTTTATACATCAACATCACATCAAAACTACTCCCAACATCCTAGAATCCGGAGGATCTACTCTATAGCAAGGGAATTACAATCCAAAGACAAGAGAAGTAGCATTCTTACAATCAAAACTGAGAATAGAGAGGAAGAAATTCTTCGCGAGATGATGTTGATGTCTTTGGATAAAATCCAACCTTTGGTGGTGGATAGATCATCGAAATTTGCTTCCAATCTGGACCTTGTGGGTTCCCTCAAGGGAAAAACTTCTCCCCCTTCAAAAGGGATCTCAAGCCCCTTTTATATGACCCCCCACAGGTGTTGTGCGTGACGCAACTTGGTTGTGCCATGACAATGTTGCAAAAGAAAGGCACGACTATGCCTCATGGACAGGGCCGACCTATGGGAAAATCAAGATTTTGATTAGGAAAAAGGCACGGTCATGCCTAAGAGGCATAGCCACACCGTGAACCTTCCTAGAATTTGATGGAGCCGAGGCTGGAAAGGCATAGTTAGCCCGTGAAACATACTAGAAAGCTTGGAGAAGTTGATGGAAAGGCACAGTCATGCCTGGAAGGCATGACTAGGCCATGAGTGATGTTGGGGAAGCCGATTGACTAAGCACGGTCGTGCCTGGGAGTCACGACCTTGTTCTAATTGAAGAAGGCACGGCTGTGTCTGTAAGGCATGACCATGCTTGGCTATTTTCCCTCCAAGCATGCTTCAATGTCCATTTTGCTCCATTTTTGCACCAAATTGTATCCTGTCAATAAAAATATGAAAAGAGCAGATTTCTGAACTAAAGTAATAAAAGTAGTCACAAAATAATGAAATAGGATGTGATAGTGTAGATCATGCTGGTGAAATACAAGTAAATATGCAACAAACAATGCCTAAAACATGCATAATATATGCACATCAATCTACGAAGTGGCGGTGCTTCAACAGGTTCAGCTATTATCTCATCCCTATGACCATCAGGATATGGGTCTTGATTAGGCATCTCTTCTATATCTATTTGAGTCTCTTGAACTACCCTTTGTCCAACCTCAATCCTATTGTTTTCGAACAAGAGAAACTCTTTTTCTAGAAATATAGAATGCATTGAAACAAACACCTTTTGTTCCAAGGGATGATAGAATTGGTAACCCCTAGTTTCCTTAAGGAAACCAATAAATAGACACTTATAAGACTTAGCATCTAATTTTTCTGATACAGTCCTCTTCATGTAAGCAAGATAACCCCATATCTTCAAGTAAGATATATGAGGCTTATTACCATTCCATTTCTCATATGGAGTAGTAGAGACTACCTTAGTCAGGACTTTGTTTAGCAAGTAAACAGTTGTCTCGAGTGCGTAACCCAAAAGGGATTTGGGAAGACTTGCATGATTCATCATTGACCTAACCATGTCCAACTAGGTTTAATTTTTCTTTTCTGACACACCATTATGTTGTGGCGTGTAAGGCAAAGTCCATTGAGACAATATCCCATTATCTCTGAGATAATCTTGAAACTCTTGGCTTAAGTATTCACCACCTCAATCTGATTGAAGTATTTTAATACTTTTCCCAAGTTATTTCTCTTTTTCATATCTAAATTCTTTGAAATTTTCAAAGACTTCAGACTTGTATCTCAATAGATACACATGCTCAGATCGTGAGTGATCTTCGATGAAAGTGATGAAGTAGCTATAACCTCCTCGTGCATGAGTTGACATAGGTTCACATATATTGGTATGTATAAGGCCCAATAAGTCATTCTCTCGTTCACCTTTTCCCTTAAAAGGTAACTTAGTCATCTTTCCTTTTAAGCATGAATCACATGTATCAAATGAATCCAATTCAAATAATTCCAGAATTCCACACTTGTGTAATTCAGTCATGTATTTCTTACTTATATAGCCAAGGCGACAATGGCACATGTAAGATGTTAATTGATCATCTCTTCAAGCGCGTTTGTTGCTCGTTTCGATATTGAATACGTCATTAGATATATCTAATGCATAGATACCATTGCCTAATGTTCCAATTCCATAAAAAATATCATTCAAAGTTATATAACAACAATTGTTATTAAAAGTCAAATGGAAGCCTTTTCTATTTAAATCAAGAAATAAAAATAATGTTCTTTATTTAAGCAGAAACATAATAGCAATTATCCAGTTCCAAGACAAATCCACTAGGGAGTTTCAACAAATATGTTATGATGGCCTTAGCTACAATCTTTGCTCCATTGCTAACTCACAAATTTGAATCTCCCTTCACCAGTCTTCTACTATTCCTTAACCCTTGTATGTCTTTACATATAAATGAGACACACCCAGTATCCAATACCTAATTGTTAGAATAAATAGTATGACATTCAATAACAAATATACTTGAAGCAGATGGGGCATCAGATATCTTCGTATTCTTCACGGACTTAAGATAAATCTTGCAATTTCTTCGCCAGTGTCCCACCTTGCCACAGTGGTGACATAGTCCCTTTGGTGTCGGTTCTTATATTTTAGCCTTTTTCTTCTTCCCCTTATCTTGAGTTTTTGACTTTCTCTTCTTAGAACCTTTCTTCGAAGTGTCAAACAACATCACATCTTTCTGTTCTTTCTTAACACATGACTCCACTATCTTAAGCATGTTGATCAGCTCTGGAATTGTGGATTCAAGATGGTTCATCCGATAATTCATTACAAACTATGAATAGCTAACAAGCAAACTATGTAGAATTAAGTCAATACTATGAATAGTTCATCCGATAGTTCTCAGTTATTGAACTGCATGGATGCAAATACCCGTGTGGGGTATTATTTTTGTATTTGATGTGTATATGTATCCAGGATATTGTCCGCCGTACAAGGAAGGTGCTATCCGATTTTCGTCGACAAATATCCCCCCGAGGCATGACAGAATATATGACGACTTGACTAAGACATGAGATAAAATGACATCAAACTTAAAAAGCATTGGCCAAGAGTATACTTAGTGAGTCAAGAGAACGCACACCGTAAAATAAAGACTTTTAGTGGTGGAATAAAGAAGTACAGAAGAAAGTGGTGCAAAAATGAAAAGCCTATAAGTTACAATACACTTGTAACAATAAAATAAAATAGAAAATTATACAGTAGTTAAGAAAGAAGCTAAGAAAGCACTGGGTGAAGCAAAATAATGAAACTTTTAAATGTCTGTGTTAACAACTTGATACAAAAGAAGGAGAAATGAACATTTATAGTAACTAAAGCAAGAGATAAGAAAATAAGGATCTTACCCAAAACAATATGAATTAAAGATGAAACCAATAGGATATTAGTCAAGGATGAGAAAATAAAAGAGTGATAGAAGAAGTATTTTCATTAATTTTTTAATAAAAGTTTAGGCGACCAACTTAGTTTAGGAAACTTAAGTAGATTAGAGGAGTATAAAATAATTAAATTTTTATTGAAAAATTCAAACTTTAAAAGTAGAACAGAGGTATGTAAGTGCATAGGAAAGTAGAGAATTGAATAGTTGATGAAATTATTTAATATGATATTGAAAATGAAAAAAATTATTTAGTGATTAGTAAGTACTTTAGTCCCCCACATAAAAATAAAGAAGATATACAAAATTATGCTAATTATAGGGACATTAAACTAATAAGTCATACTATGAATTTTTGGAAAATTATGAAAAAAAAAATAAGAAAGGAAAGCAAGGTGACAACAAAAAAAAGATTGATGCTTGAAAGGTCGATGATAAAAGTTATATATCTTCTCAGATAATTGGCTGAAAAGTATATAGGGAAAAGAAACAAGATTTACATATGATAATCATTGACTTAGAAAAAAATTATGATAGAGTTTCGAGAAAAATTATGTAGAGAATTCTAGAAAAGAAAATAGTTAGTGTACTGTATTGAAATAATTAATGATAATAACAAGAGTGAAGATTTTATGCGAATTAACTAAAGTCTTTATTATAAAGATAGAATTACATCAAATATCAACTCTAAATCCATATTTTTTATGCTAGTCATGGATGAATTTACTAGACACATTATCTAGTGGCAAAATGTGAAGTCATCATCTTAGCGACCACTCCAGGGCAGTCCCACACGTTCTGGAAGGGGGTAAATCACGAGGACTTATTTAGCCTTAGCTGAGCGGCCTTCCTAGACACATTATCATAGTATATTTTGGTTGCATATATCATTATTTTGATTGATAAGACATGTCAATGTGCAAATGATAAATTCAAATCTTAACGAACAACACTCGAAATAAAAGATTTTAGATTTAGTAGAGTAAAAATAAAATACGTAGAATTTAAGTTTAGTAGCATTAGACGTAGCAAGAAAATTATTAACTAGGAGATGATGAATTACTTATAATTGAGAGTTTAAGTATCTAGGATTATTTTTGCAAAAATGATAGAGGGATTAATGGAAGTATTTTACATATAATAAAAAAAGGATGATTGAAATATAGAAGAACGTTAGGTATTCTTTATGATCGTAATATACTTTTAAAATTATATATATATATATATATATATATTGATGATGATGATGATTTATACATAAATTTAACATTCATTTGTAGATTATTTTGTAATCAAATGTTTAGAGAAAAAACATTATATGAAATCGATTTGATTGAAAAAGAAAATTAATGGGAGTAACGAGAGGCATGGGTTTAAAAGGAACAAATGTTGACAATAATGTTGCGTTCATTGAATCAATTACTCGTGACACAGGGTCACGTGTTGTGTTATGCAACGCCCAATGGCACCCTATAATGATAATTTAGCTATTCAAATTGATTAATTTTGAAGATGACTAATTTAGTTTTATAGAATTTTTTCATCGACCATCAGAGTAAATCAGGAAGTGCTAATGGATGCTCATCCAAATGACCAACATTCTTAGGTCTGCTTCTCACTAGAGGGAAAATCTCCTGCAGTGTACTGCAGCTGAGATTCAAACCTTAAATCCCTTGATTATTCATTAGAGGGCCTAATCATTGCACCATTATCCTAATGACACCTTCCATGTACCTTGAGAACAATAGTCATGTCTCCATGGGTATCCAATTGATTAGTGAATGACAAATTTATTATAATAGGGACAGGGGTCAATTCTCGATAGATACATATTCTCAGGGAAAAAAACTTCTCTCACCTCTTAATCACTTGACGATTGATTATAAATTAACTTTATAATTTATTTCTCTTTATATAATCTGAGACAAACTATGAAAAATACGTAGGATGAGCATAATCACCAAACGATGGTCACATGGTGCACATTCTACCATTACCCTCATTTAGTAAAGGGTGCATTTAATTTTGAAATACTTTAATATATACTTGTCCGATTGCTCGTGCATGATCGTGCGCGACTTTCATTATAGTAGTGTCCCATCAAATTTTTTAATAATTTTTTACCTTAGCAATGCCCTGTCAAAATTAAAAAAATTATACATCTATTACTCTAGTACAGTATGCATGCATCGTCTCTCTCTGACACATACATTACCTCCTATATAGTTTTAGCATATACAGTTTCGTAGCTACTACAACTACAATTATTTTTCATGTTGTAGCAGTTACAATTTCGTAGCTGCTACATAGTTATAGCAGCTACGAAACCATATTTGCTACAACTATGTAGCTGCTACAACATGTGTAGCTACTACAACTATATAGTTGCTATAATTGTATAGAAAAATTTTGAAGGTCATAACTTTTGACTTGGATATCAAAATGAGACGACATTTTTTTTGAATTATAGATCTCTGAATGAGCTTCGATTCAAAAAAAGATCGTCTCATTCTGATATCCAAGTCAAAAGTTATGACCTTTGGAATTTTGCTACACAATTATAATAGCTACACATGTTGTAACAACTACAAAGTTGTAGTAGCTACTACAACTGCGTAGCAGCTACGAAATCGTAGCTGCTATAACATGAAAAATAATTGTAGTCGTAGTAGTTACGAAATCCTAGCTGCTATAATTGCTACAATTGTATAGTAAACTTTTGAAGGTTATAACTTTTAACTCGGATATTAGAATTAGATGATTTTTTTCAATTATAGATCTCTGAACAAGATTCGATTTTAAAAAAAAAGTTCATCTCATTCTGGTATCCAAGTCAAAAGTTATGACCTTCGGAAGTTTGTTACACAATTATAGCAGCTACGGTTTTGTAGCTGCTACAACTATAATTATTTTTTATATTGTAGCAGCTATGATTTCATAACTGCTACACAGTTGTAGTAGCTACGAAACCATAGTTGTTGGTGCAGGAAGCACTAGATAATAACAATCAACTTCTAGGGTTTCGATGTTTGACAATATACCAAGGTCTGGTCAGTTTGACCAATGGTTGATCCAAATAGGACCTGATGTTTAGATGTGAGAGAAGTCTAGTCAGGACCAGATGACTAGCAAAGGAAGTCATAACTAGAGGTTAGGCAAGGAAAAGTCTTAGTGAGTAAAGCTAGGCCCTAGTGAGTGAAGCTAGGAGGAGAAAGTCCTAGTGAGTGAAGTTAGGCCCTAGTGAGTGATACCAGGAGGTGAAAGTCCTAGTGAGTGAAGCTAGGAGGAGAAAGTCCTAGTGGGTAAAGCTAGGCTCTGGTAAATAAAGTTGGGAAGAGAAAGTCCTAGTGAGTGAAACTAGGCCCTGGTAAATGAAGTCAGAAGATGAAAGTCCTAGTGAGTTAATCTAGATAGTGAAAATCCTAAGGGAGTAAACCTTAGGTGGTGAGAAGTCTACCGAGTGACTAGTCCTAACTGGAGATTAGGCAAGGGTAAGTCCAAGCAGGTCAAGGGTGACCGGATGCTTGGCAAAGTGAAATCCTAAGGAATAGACCTTATGTGGTAAAGACTTGGAGGAATTGATCCCAAGCAAAAGGTAAGCCTAGTAGGTCAGTGGACTTATAGGAGTAGGCTAGGTTACTTGTTTGTGTATGTATGTATGTCTTGCAGGAGCCTGGAGTTGGAAGCAAGACTGAGAAAGCAAACAGATGCAAAAGCAACCATTAAATGACTTGGATTGACTCCAAGCGCCTGGATGTGATCCAGGCGGCTGAAAGTCCAGGCGCTTGGAAGTTTCCAGGTGCTTGAAAATCTAGGTGTCTGGATCATATCCAGGCGCCTTAAGCGTCCAAGCGCCTCTATTAGATCCAAGCGTCTGCACCAGAACTTATCAAGTCAAGATAAGGCGTGCTATGATTTTGGATCTAATAACGCCGAGCTTGGGGCGACTGGATGGATTCTAGGTGCCTGGATGGATTCTAGGTGCCTGGAAGGATTCTAGGCGCATGGAAGGATTATAGGCACCTGGAATCACTTTATATAAATAATGTAAGATATGACAATAAAATTAAGCAAAAAATTTAGAAATAAATTAATTTGAATTTCTGGGAATTTTTAAAATTTTTCGGGGTTTAAATTGAATTTACATGAATTATTTAAATAAGTTACTATTTAAAGGAGGAGTTGATTGATTTTAT